>OX457032.1:37752158-37962246 GCA_949752745.1 Protula sp. h YS-2021
GAACCTCGCTGTGTGGACTTTCAATGTGATATCTCGAGCATGTGATCGATGCTGATAGTGGTTAGAGCGTCGGACTGGTAGCGGCCCTCATGGGCGCTGCCTCTCCCTGCCCAACAGCGTACACATACAACTGGGTATTTGACTTCAATCCATAATACACGAGCTTGCGCGCCACTAGAAATCAGATTAGTAGGCAACCGACCCGCTAAACAATTATACACATGCAATTGAAGGGCTAAGGGTAATAACGACTGACCCGCTTTGAGCCTTAACGAAAAAAATTCCATATAAATGATCACATTATAAGTATTATTTTGACTAGATACTGTCACGCTATGGTACAACCTTCGCTACCGGTTGTGCGATTTTGTACATGGTACGGCATGTCAATGTACAAACTACCATAGTAAACTCCGCACTAGCTATATTATTCAAAAAGACAAATAAAAACAAAGACTGGTTCGAAGCTCATGCTAATGAAACGCGCCCATCCATAGAGGCGAAAAAAAACTCTGCACATCAGAAATATATTCATCACTAAACAGCTAAAACGCAGAAAGAACTGCAGGCTGCCAGAAGTGAAGTCCAGAGGAAGGCAAGGCACTATGCAAACCAATACTGGACTACGCTCTGCGAAAGTATTCAAAAAGCGTCAGACATCGGCAACCTACGGCATGGAACAAGCACTCGGGTCGTCTATGAAAAAGGTGGAGCTCCGCTCAGACGAGACTGAAGTTGCGCAGACAGCAATCAGCGACATACCACAACTCCCATCCATGACTGAGCTTGATACCGACCCAACCGTTGAGGAACTCAGCAAAGCGCTTGATCTTGTGTGCAGTGGCAAGGCTCCGGGAAACGACAGTATACCGGCTGAGAAACTCAAGTGCTGAAAAACTAAATTACTACTAATCCTCTATAACCTCCTCCTCAAGGGCTGGGGAAGATTCACTGCCGCAAGATATGCGTGACGCAAATATCTACACATTATACAAAACAAGAGAGACAAGGCGGCTGCTATAGAGGCATTTTGATACTCAGCATTACAGGCAGATTGTACGCAAGAGTGGTCTTGTGCAGGCTACAGAAGCTGGCCGACACAGTATATCCTAAAGTGCAATGTGGTTTTCGATCGGGAATTTCAAACGATCGATATGATATTCTCATTGAGACAGGAGAAATGCCAAGAGCAGCAGAAATCGCTGTACATAGCATTCATCGACCTGACCAAACCGTGTGAAACCTTGGGTAGATCTGGCTTATACGCCATCTTTGAGAAAAATGGCTGTCCTCCACGCCTACTGAGTCTAATCAAATCCTTCCATGAAAACATGAGAAGTACTTCCAACTTTGAATACGCAAAGTATTCAATATATATATATATATATATATATATATATATATATATATATATATATATATATATATATATATATATATATATATATATATATATATATATATATATATCACTAGACATCATATATCAAGTAGACATAAACCATCTTGTTAATAGCAATCTCCTAAAAGTATTTTGTGCATTCATAAATAGGTTCAACGTCTTTTAATCCATCGCGAAAGGAATAAAGTACTAAAATATCATCCCGACTAATTAAAGCGAGGATGCTTATCTTCTGAAACCCAATGAATGAAAAGTAAACATTTAACTTGCTATTAAAGAACTGAAGGTATCAACACATCTTAACTTTTATCCATCTATAAAACGCTATTCAAATGAAGTCAAGGCAATGACCGTCACTCTCACATGCGAAAAGAAATGTCCAATCCAAACTACTTTTACACAAAATTTTGTGATTTCTTTAAGCATGCGTAACCGACCAATGACCAATGGCGACTAAGTATACATGTAACGTTTTTGAAACACGTGTTTCTAAATAATATACAAAAAATCAGTATGTACATTAAACAGTAGGAAACATAAACTTTTATTATTTGGATATTTTTTTTAACTTGAGCGTGGATATTACCTTAAACATGCAATATAACCTTTAGACAATTATTACTTGAACATGGATATTACCTTACACATGCAATGCAATCTTCGATATTATAAATGCATGCGAGGTCACATTGAATTCATTCAACAAAATTATGGTTAAACTACGATTAAAGTCTTCAAAATATGGCCATGTAAATGTCATTTATCAGTATTTGTGCTAATGAATTTAACACAGTAACTCGGTTGCTCCTCTTCTCCTTGTGTTGCTTCTTGGGTGTTCGATGCGGCTTCCGCCAGATTTTTCAGGCTTACTCGTGACAAATTACCCGACAATATGTGATCCGGACTGTCAGAAACTTCTCGTTCTGGCAGTTCGGTATCCTTCTGAAGTGTCACTTTGTAACCAGCTCTCTTTCTTACACAAAATAGAATGGATGCAGGAATTCCAGACGAATAAATACCACTTAGTGCAAATAATTAAGGCAAAGATTATTAAAATCAAAATTCTAACCAAATGGGTGATTTTGAAAATTCCTGAGCAAGAAATTGTGCTTTTTTATGTGATTTGATGTCATGAATCAGCAGTTCCAAATGTTCCGAAGGGATGTTAGAAATATCTTTCAAGGGACTTTGACTGTTATCCACAGGTTTGCTTAAAGTTTTAAATTGTTCAAGTAAATTCAATATGTGATTCCGCCATTCAGGACTAATTTTATGCTGTTTTCAATCTGCATTTTTGCTTAAATATCCAGATTTTCCGTTTTATTAATATGGAGGTTAAAGAAAGGAGATTCTCTTGTAATTCTACAATATTAAGTGCTTTCGTTAGACGTTTAGTGGAGTTTTTTATTACTTATGTCAAGGCAATGTTTATGTATTTGAAAAGAATGAGGCATTGAAACGTTTCATATTTAATATTAGGTAATGCGTGAAATGCGGGTTGCACAATATTTTCTTTTATTTTCCGGAACTGTCATATAAAAATAAAGTATACATTTTTCGCCATTATACAGGAGTTACTGTATTTGCAAACAGGACTCTGTTGGCAAATATCTTTGTCCAATTTATAAGCCAATTCGCACTTTCGGATTTTTCCCGTGGAGGTGTTGTTTCGACTGAAAATGTTGGGGGATAAATTATGAAGAAATGATAAGGGGAAAACATCAAAATTCTAATTTTCTTTCAACATGCACACTTTCGAATTTATAAAGCCATCATATGATCTTTTAAAAACTATTTTTCATATTATTCAGTCCCTTTAATAACCAACATGTGACTATATTTCTGGCAAAATGGGATTTTGTTGATTTTTGCCGTTTTTTTCCTATCATTTCTTTATATCCTTATCCCACCTGAATTCAGCCGAAACGCGAAAACTTTCCGGCAAAAGTCCAAAGTGCCAATTGGCTTATTAAGAAAGCTATACCACTTCCGGGACTTAGAGATCACCAAATAATTGGCTAAATTCATATTCAGCTGATAATCCGGCTGATTTATCTTGAAAAGACATTGATACTGCCTTAAAGACATCGTATCTTGTATTTTGGGGTAAGATTGGTATGTGAAACTTGGACCTATTGGAGATAATGAGGGATTTTTAAAACTTATAATATGATAATGTTTTGGGACCGGCGCCGTTTTAAGACAGCACCGGCGCCGTTTTAAAACGGCACTAGCGCCGTTTTGGGACCGATGCGGGTCCCAAAATGGCCTGGCCGTTTTGAGTCGGCGAGGGGCCGTTTTGGGACCGCCTGGGTCATTAAATGGCACATGCGCTGTTTTGAGACGGCACATGCGCCATTTTAAAACTACGGTTCAATTTTAAGAAGCAAAATAAAAGGGACATTTTACTTTTTCTTAACGTTTATTCAGATTGTACTGTCACACTATTTTCGATAACTTTTTTCATTTGTTTATGTTTTGATATCAATGTTTATGTTTTATATCGAGTCGCAATTGTCAATTACTTTTGACATAAGGGGATTAACACTGTGTGCACGTGAGCCTGGGGATTATGATTGGTGAGGGCAGACTGCACATCGGACTCCGAAAACGGACAGTTACCTGGGAGATTAGGGGATTAAGACTGATTTGCAGAAAGCAGCAGATTCAGCAGGTCTGGAGTAGAAACTGTCAGTAGATTAGCGGAGCATTTGGGCAGTAAGTAGGAGGCGCCGTTGTTGAGTCTGTTATTGTTCTATAAAGCATTGCTATTTCATTTTTCCTTGTCTTTTATTTTGCTAAAAATAAGCACTAAAATTATTTCATTATTCCACGATATGTTTTTGGTGGCAAAATGGTACAGGTGTGGTGGAAAAGTGGTCGGTGGCAAAATGGATGGTGGCAAAACGACCTACACCCGAGTTAACTACATCAAATAATGTGTCCGTACTAGCAACTCGAAGTAGTTTTTCTGACTTTGAATTATCCTCGGTTTTTTTTTTCAGGTTTTACTAAAACATCAACTAGTCCCAAGTCTGGAATTGTTACCAGTCCGTAGCCTTTCGAGACTTGACACGTTTGTCTGTTTCCTCATTCTTAAGCACTTTTACTGTCCTGTCATATTTCTCACGACTGGTAACTTTGAAGGTTTTTGAGTTTTCAAGTTCTTTTATTTTTTCGCCACATTTTTCTTTAAATTTATCCATTTTACCGCATCTTAATAACAATTGCAATAACTTTTTAAATGAAATAATTGCGGTGTTGGTAATAATGGTCCTAAAACGGCGATGGTGCCTAATCGCGGACGGTCTCAAAACGGCGACGCCGTTTTGGGACCTCTGAATCCTGGAATATGGTCCCAAAATGGCACCGGCGCCGTTTCAAAACGGCCCCGGTCCTAAAACGGCCCTGAACAATAACATTTCTCTGTCTCGGGAGGGAGAGGGTGAGTCATTGAAATTGGAAGTAAATTTCGTATCTGAAGAAAAATAGGGATAAATTATGAGGGCAGAAATAGTGAAATGGGTAAATCACCCTGAATGTTAGATTGATTTAAGAGAAGTTTCAGGGACTCTTCGTTTTCCTAAAAGTATGAGATCCGACGTGAAAGATATCATGAATGCTATTAATTAACTGGGCAAGTGTTTACTCAGGCAGGATTTGGTTTTGCACCTGATCTATAATAGATCTCATTTCTTCCTGGAATAATGTGGAACTTTCTTGTAAATAGCCAATGATTTCTCCATTAGCCTTTACTTCGTTATGAGTGGTATTTAATACGGTAACACTATTTTCAACAATATGAACTCGGATTGGGAATCTCTTGAATCTCTTGGGAATCTCTTGTTTTAAAAAGAGTGCGTTTCAATTTAGTCAAACTGTTTTCTGAGACAGTGCCAAATAAATTTTGCAAAAGTTCTCCAATAAAAGGAATGATTGCTCACTATGATCTTGGCTTATATACCTTCGTTTCCAAAGTACGTAATTCGTTAAATTTTTGTAGAACAGAATCAAAATTTGTATCAAATTGTGCAAGTTCTCGTTGTAAAAGGTTTGTGATGTGTTTGACATTTCAAGACTTAAGCTTTCAAAGGCAACATTGCATTTTGTTGTTGAACACTCCGCGTGCCATGACTACATGAAAAGTAGCTCAGGCACTAGCTGTGAACGTAGAGCAATGCTCAAACCCGCTGAAGCCACAAGGAGGTTTATGTTCCATAAGATACTTCTTGAAGGACTGAAGATCTCACAAAATATTTGTAGCAATAAATAATACAAGAGCTTAAAACAGTTGTTTCTAATTATTCATGTGACCAATGTTAATTGAAATATTAATTTTAACCAAAAGTGACTATTAATTTGTTTAGGTTCGATATGAAAACGCAACAAAAGTTATACATTGTGTTTCTGTTTTATATAAAATAAGAAATTAGAAACACTCCGAAACCAAAAAAATCAGAACAACGATCTGCCAAAACCACTAAAAAGGATATAAAAATAAAATTAAATAATATAACGAGGTGAAAATAAGACCAGAAAAGCGTTTCATAGCTGGCAGAAGAAGCTGATTTTCCTGGAAGAGTCTTAATGTAGTTAGGTTATCTCTTGCCAATGTTCCAGCAATAGAAAATTTGCTTTGTAAACACCCACTTGTTTTGATAGTAAGCTTTACAGGATCAGCAGCAATTGGTAAGGTACGTATATAATTTCTTGTTATAGAATGCATTTATTATAGAAGCGCAATGTTATAGTGCACTGTATACAAGTTATTTCAAATGCATGTGTAATAGAAGTTAAAGGAATGAGTTTAGACGCTACACATATGTGACAGTTACAGTATGTATTTGTTAAAATTTTATACACTATTATTACATCTTGCATGCTCTGTTATGTTAGTACTATACTTTATGTGGAAAATGTGCTATGAGTGTTGTGTAGAATTGTTGCGAGCATCATGCTAAGGGGTACGTTTTATATGCACTTCTTGTACTGTGAAATGTTTGCGGTGCAGGTGACAAATACTTCACGAGTCAATTAGTGTGTTTATGCTACGTGTATGTGGTACAAAATGGTACTCTTATTGAAATAGCGGAACTATTTTTTGCCTACATCGGCTTTGTGTTTATACAGCATAGATTCCCCCCCAGAGGTCAGCTATTTTATAACAACTGGAGTAACATACACACGCGCCATGTAATATCAGCGAAAGGTCTTGTAAACAGTATGAAAGTAAGGAAATGTGTCATGGGGGGGGGGGGGGGAGGGGCAGAAGTTATATGTGATTGTATTTAGATGGTAACTCACTGCCTCCGCCTGGCAGCTTTTAGATCAGTCTGGTCTTATAACATCATTAGAGGACATCCATTGTCTGAATATACGTGTGTTCGTATGTTCATATGTACGTATGTGTGTACGTATGTATGTGTGTACGTGTACGTATGTAGTGTGTACGTATGTTTGTATGTAGTGTGCATGTACAGATACGCTTGCGACAAACGCAAAAACAAGTCGCAATAAATTTCAAAAAATAAATGCATTTTGTTGCAGAAAAATGAAACAAAACGCGTCCTGCGTGTCGCAAAATGCATTTGGCAGGCCGCAATAAATCGCAACAAATTTTACATACATTGACACTTGCCTGCGTGTTATGCAACACACCGTCTTTTGATGTTTTGCATTGTGTACTGTCGTTATCGCATCAACTAATCCCCAGTAATGCGCATTTTATTTGCACACAAGAAGTATTGTGTGGGATGGCATGATGCTAGCAGTGTTTAAATATTTCATGTTGCTTTACAGTATGCATGGCCATTTATTATTATTATTATTACATATTTCTTGTATGGCGCCATTTCTAATTAAAGCCCTAGGCGCAATTTATTTTCCAGGCTGAGGATTACACCTTTTACTTTCTGAAAGGGTGTAAAATGTTAATTTAAAAATGTTGTGTTAACTCACACTTGGATATGTGTTCAGTTCTTTTATTATGAAATTATTCTGTTATAACTGTATCGCTTTTTAAGTCTCCCGAGTTTAAGACTAAAACCACCCCCACAGGCCTGAACAAAAATTGTATATTTTTTCCCATTTGTAATTCCATTTCTATTTCACAACCCCCCCCCCCCCCCTCCCGTCAGAAAGCTAACTGTTTGATGTGTTTTTTTTAAACGAAAGACACTATTCATGTAAATTTATTCGCTTTTCACTTAAATATGGCAAATAAAAACAGATGAGAAAGAAAGGAACAAAAATTCAAATGAAAAGCTTTTTCTTTAATATTAGTTAACACTAGCATTCCTTGGACAGTAATCTCCCAAGCACATAACACTGGCATTTCATTTTTAATTTTTTTTCATGTCGCCCGAGAACATGTACTTGTACAATAATTTCAAACACAAATACAGCCTATTACACGTCCACACATACAGCTGAAACATTGACTTGTTTACGCAGAGTACATGCAATTGGAGTGAATGCGCAGGGGGATTAAATCGCTTGCGTGAATGTTTGCTCAAGGTGTAATCTTATCATCAGTATGAAATAAGTCGCAACATATTGCATGCTCAGGACGCGTCCTCTGAAATATTGGATCGCGGCTAGATGCAATAAAATGCAATAAGTCGCAATAAAAAATTGCAACTTTTTGCGTTTTATTCCAACATATTTTTGCGTTTGTCGCAAGCGTATCTGTTGTACGTGTGTTCGTATGTAGTGTGTACGTATGTACGTGTGTTCGTATGTATGTGTGTACGTATGCACGTATGTGTGCATGTATGTGTGTACGTATGTATGTGTGTACGTATGTATGTATGTATGTATGTAAGTGTACGTGTGTACGTATGTACGTGTGTTCGTATGTATGTGTGTACGTATGCACTCATGTATGTGTGAACGTATGTACGTGTGTTCGTATGTATGTGTGTACGTATGCACGTATGTATGTGTGTACGTATGTATGTGTGTACGTATGTGTGTGTGTATGTGTGTATGTATGTAAGTGTGAGTGTGTACGCATGTATGTGTGCGTATGTACCAGTGTACGTGTGTGTGTATGTAAGTGTACGTGTGTATAACTTTTATTTAAACCGCTTCTTCCCCCTCAGCTTTGATCGCATTCCTTTCCCATTTTTCCCAAATGTTTTCGAGGTAAGCCCCTTTTGAAAAATTACTTTTTTTGGCAATCCACCAAAAAAATTGACCAAATAGGGAACATGTAATGTTTTTGCAGCCAATTTTTTCTTCTTCCACAATTTTGATTGGATTAATGTCCATAATTGTTTCCTGTATTAATCTCTTTTATAAAAAGTTACTTTTTTGGCGATCCGCCAAAAACTGGCTGAATGGATGCCATTTATAAGTTTTTTGGGTTTCCAGTTTCCAAAATGCTTTTTTAACAATTTTGATCGGATTACCTTCAAATTTTGCATAAATTTTCACTAGACGGTCTTGTCGTGAAAAATTATTATTATTATTTCTTTATTTATTTATTTTTTGCAATCAGTCAAAAATTGGTTAAATGGGGGGGGGGGGGGGGGGGGGCATTTAGAAATTTTAAGAAGCCAATTTTGGAAATGCTTGAAAAGTTTGTAAAAAACATTGTTCAGTTGTGCTTTCGTGCATTAAAGCACCAACTCTTCAGCTATACCCCCACTCTACCCCCTCCTCCCTAAACATAATCAAAAGGTCATCCTACTTTTAACAACTTCATAAAATACACACCAGATAAACGGTTCATTGGTTTATTACACATATAAACAACACAACGCTTTCTGTATTAATGGGCGATGACGGAAAGCAGACTACAGCTGAGGTGACGAAAAGCAGGTCTGGCAGTCACCAACAGCTGACGGAACGGCAAAGCAGGTCTGACAGTCACCAACAGCTGACGGAACGGCAAAGCAGGTCTGGCAGTCACCAACAGCTGACGGAACGGCAAAGCAGGTCTGGCAGTCACCAACAGCTGACGGAACGGCAAAGCAGGTCTGACAGTCACCAACAGCTGACGGAACGGCAAAGCAGGTCTGGCAGTCACCAACAGCTGACGGAACGGCAAAGCAGGTCTGACAGTCACCAACAGCTGACGGAACGGCAAAGCAGGTCTGGCAGTCACCAACAGCTGACGTAACGGCAAAGCAGGTCTGACAGTCACCAACGGCTGACGGGACGGCAAAGCAGGTCTGACAGTCACCAACAGCTGACGGAACGGCAAAGCAGGTCTGACAGTCACCAACAGCTGGCGTGACGGCAAAGCGGGTCTGGCAGTCACCAACAGCTGACGGAACGGCAAAGCAGGTCTGGCAGTCACCAACAGCTGACGGAACGGCAAAGCAGGTCTGGCAGTCACCAACAGCTGACGGAACGGCAAAGCAGGTCTGACAGTCACCAACAGCTGACGGAACGGCAAAGCAGGTCTGGCAGTCACCAACAGCTGACGGAACGGCAAAGCAGGTCTGGCAGTCACCAACAGCTGACGGAACGGCAAAGCAGGTCTGACAGTCACCAACAGCTGACGTGACGGCAAAGCAGGTCTGACAGTCACCAACAGCTGACGGAACGGCAAAGCAGGTCTGGCAGTCACCTACAGCTGACAGAACGGCAAAGCAGGTCTGGCAGTCACCAACAGCTGACGTGACGGCAAAGCAGGTCTGACAGTCACCAACAGCTGACGGAACGGCAAAGCAGGTCTGGCAGTCACCAACAGCTGACGTTACGGCAAAGCAGGTCTGGCAGTCACCAACAGCTGACGTGACGACAAAGCAGGTCTGGCAGTTACCAACAGCTGACGTAACGGCAAAGCAGGTCTGACAGTCACCAACAGCTGACGTAACGTCAAAGCAGGTCTGGTAGTCACCAACAGCTGACGTGACGACAAAGCAGGTCTGACGGTCACCAACAGCTGACGGAACGGCAAAGCAGGTCTGGCAGTCACCAACAGCTGACGTGACGGCAAAGCAGGTCTGACAGTCACCAACAGCTGGCGTGACGGCAAAGCAGGTCTGACAGTCACCAACAGCTGGCGTGACGGCAAAGCAGGTCTGGCAGTCACCAACAGCTGGCGTGACGGCAAAGCAGGTCTGGCAGTCACAAACAGCTGACAGAACGGCAAAGCAGGTCTGACGGTCACCAACAGCTGACGGAACGGCAAAGCAGGTCTGGTAGCCACCAACAGCTGACGTGAAGCCAAATATGGCGGGGAGTCACCAACAGCTGACGTGATGACGTAGCAAGAGTCTCAAACCTGTTTCAGCTACCATAAAAATATCTGATTTCTGTCAAACCACAGCAGTGCGTGGGGAGGGGGAGGGGGTGAGGAGAAAGGAACGGAGGGAAGAGACGGAGATGGAGGGCGGGGAGGGGGCGAAGGATATTACACCTAAAACCACTACGGGATTAATGTACAACTAATATATTTTGTTTGCATTCCTATGACCTCATTTCCTCACGCTCAGTGGTTGACTAGGAGTCAGCTGACCTGCTTGTCGTACGAGTGGGCTGACCTGCTCTCCGTACGAGTGGGCTGACCTGCTCTCCGTACGAGTGGGCCGACCTGCACTCCGTATGAGTCAGCTGACCTGCTTGTCGTACGAGTGGGCCGACCTGCTCTCCGTATGAGTGGGCTGACCTGCTTGTCGCACGATTGGGCCGACCTGCTCTCCGTATGAGTGGGCTGACCTGCTCTCCGCATGAGTGGGCTTACCTGCTTGTCGTACGAGTGGGCTGGCCTGCTGGCCGTACGAGTGGGCTGACCTGCTCTCCGTATGAGTGGGCTGACCTGCTCCCCGTATGAGTGGGCTGACCTGCTCTCCGTATGATAGGCTGATCTGCTCTCCGTATGAATGGGCTAACCTGCTCTCCGTACGAGTGGGCTGACCTGCTCTCCGTACGAGTGGGCCGACCTGCTCTCCGTATGAGTCAGCTGACCTGCTTGTCGTACGAGTGGGCCGACCTGCTCTCCGTATGAGTCAGCTGACCTGCTTGTCGTACGAGTGGGCCGACCTGCTCTCCATATGAGTGGGCTGACCTGCTCTCCGTATGATAGGCTGACCTGCTCTCCGTATGAGTGGGCTGACCTGCTGGCCGTCCGGGTGGGCTGACCTGCTCTCCGTATGAGTGGGCTGACCTGCTCTCCGCATGAGTGGGCTGACCTGCTTGTCGTACGAGTGGGCTGGCCTGCTGGCCGTACGAGTGGGCTGACCTGCACTCCGTATGAGTGGGCTGACCTGCTCTCCGTATGAGTGGGCCTACCTGCTTGTCGTACGAGTGGGCTGACCTGCACTCCGTAAGAGTCGTCTGACCTACTGGCCGTATGAGTGGGCCGACCTGCTCTCCGTATGAGTGGGCTGACCTGCTCTCCGTATGAGTGGGCCTACCTGCTTGTCGTACGAGTGGGCTGCCCTGCTCTCGGTATGAGTGGGCTGACCTGCTTGTCGTACGAGTTGGCTGACCTGCTCTCCGTATGAGTGGGCTGACCTGCTTGTCGTACGAGTGGGCTGGCCTGCTTGTCGTACGAGTTGGCTGACCTGCTCTCCGTATGATAGGCTGATCTGCTCTCCGTATGAGTGGGCCTACCTGCTTGTCGTACGAGTGGGCTGACCTGCACTCCGTAAGAGTCGTCTGACCTGCTGGCCGTCCGGGTGAGCTGACCTGATCTCCGTACGAGTGGGCTGACCTGCTCTCCGTACGAGTGGGCTGACCTGCTCTCCGTACGAGTGGGCCGGCCTGCTCTCCGTATGAGTCAGCTGACCTGCTTGTCGTACGAGTGGGCCGACCTGCTCTCCGTATGAGTCAGCTGACCTGCTTGTCGTACGAGTGGGCCGACCTGCTCTCCGTATGAGTGGGCTGACCTGCTCTCCGTATGATAGGCTGATCTGCTCTCCGTATGAGTGGGCTGACCTGCTGGCCGTCCGGGTGGGCTGACCTGCTCTCCGTATGAGTGGGCTGACCTGCTCTCCGCATGAGTGGGCTGACCTGCTTGTCGTACGAGTGGGCTGGCCTGCTGGCCGTACGAGTGGGCTGACCTGCACTCCGTATGAGTGGGCTGACCTGCTCTCCGTATGAGTGGGCCTACCTGCTTGTCGTACGAGTGGGCTGACCTGCACTCCGTAAGAGTCGTCTGACCTACTGGCCGTATGAGTGGGCCGACCTGCTCTCCGTATGAGTGGGCTGACCTGCTCTCCGTATGAGTGGGCTGACCTGCTTGTCGTACGAGTGGGCTGACCTGCACTCCGCCCGCCCTTACACCTTGACACGAATGACTAGTATTACACAACAGCTGCGGATCCAGCGCTTTCATATCGAGGGCGGAACGAGGCGAGGAAAGTGTGGGGGGGGGGGGGGGGGGAGATAGGGGGAGAGGGAAGGGGGTTTACAACATCGGTTTTTATTTCAATAATTTTTTTTTCACAGCTTAGTTCCAGCAACGCTTTCACCTCAGGAGGATAACCCTTGCCCCGTTTTGTTTTACAATTCCAAATTATTATGTTTTTCTTTCGTACTTCTAAACACTGAACATATCGAATTCTCTATGGGTGTTCGTCTGTATAAACATTCAAATTCCTTTGACTTGAAAGCACATCAACGCATTTAAAAATTAAAAATAAAATTAAATAAAAAAATATACACATTGATATGTGCGAGAAGTCATTCGGGCACGTGTCTTAGGCGAGGCCTCCAAAACACATGTACTTGATCTCACAGAACTCGTCGATGCCGTACTTCGACCCCTCGCGCCCGAGGCCCGACTCCTTGACGCCGCCGAAGGGCGCCTCGACAGCCGAGACGAGGCCCTCGTTGATGCCCACCATGCCGTACTCAAGCGCCTCGGCCACCCGCCAGCACTGTGTGACGTCACGCGAGTAGAAATAACCTGTGGAATGAGAGACAGGCGACATAAATTGGAGGGGTGGGGTGGGGGGTTGGGGGAAGGGGAGGTGGCGGGGCGATGCCTCTCTGTCACCAGCCAGCACTGTGACATCAGACCAGTAGAAATATACGACAGAAAGAAGCTGACAAATATTTGTGAACAAAAACACTTAAGGCGAATGCAGACAAAAAGTAGTTCCAGTCTTTCAGAGAACTATTTTCGCCGATATTCTCATTAGGTCGGAGGAAGAAACAGTTCTGATTCACAACAGAGAATATAAATAAGACCGCCACCCTCCCCTTTCCCCCACCCCCAACCCCCGATGAAGCAACATGGGTATCTGCCCCCCTTCCACCCCCACCACCCCCGACGAAGATGACAACTTTCTCGCATTTGTTTGCAACATCATTTTTTTATCAACAACAGCTAATGGAGGGCACCTGCCAAACCGTAAAGTGTGTCATTGGCCAGTCTTTTTACTTCTTTCCCCCCCCCCCGCCCCCTCCCACGCACCGTCCTCCACTACGCCCGTGAACAACACCATTTGTTTATCAACAACATGAACGCACCTGCCAAACCGTACCGCGTGTCATTGGCCAATTGTATCACCTCTTCCTCCGTACTAAATCTGCAAACGTCATAAGGCAAAGGATACATACTACCACACACCACAAAGGTTCTAGACAACCTCAACCTCTACCCAATTAGAAGTTTTACTTCCTCCTCCCCCCCCCCCTGCCCCGTCTCCAACCACCCCACCTCCCTCCCCCACCCCATCCACCCCCTCATCCCCACCATCGCGGGCGACGTCCCACCGGCGGATTTCACGCTATAAGCATCCTTATTCCGGCTTGGCAATAATTTGTACCAACTGTGAATTCGTCTTTTTTAAGAACCCCCCCCTCTCACCCCCATCTTTTTTGAGACCCCCTCCGTCTTTTTTAAGACCCCCCCCCCCGGCTTATAAAAGAGCCGCCCCCCGTCTTCTAATTAAGACTTCTACCCCCCCCCGTCTTTTTTCAAGACCCCTCTCCCTGCGTCTTTTTTAAGCCTCCCAACCCCCTTCTTTTTTTTTAAGACCCCCCCCCCCCCACGTCTTTATTAAGCCTCCTTCCCCGTCTATTTTATATTTTTTCACGACATTGTATATTATTAGTTCAGCTAGAAAGAACTTCCTTGACTTCCTTTCCCGGCTCATTTTACGTTTTTTTTATATAAAATTTAAATACTACTTAAATTTGTAATTGAAAATATGTGTTTCAAAGAAGAGCACTGCATTAAGCTGCTCACTTGACAACTGACGCCACGGGGCCGAAAACTTCCTCAGTGCAGCACCTCATGCCGGAAGTGACGTCACGGAGCAGCGTGGGCTCGTAAAACAGGCCGCCCAGGGCGTGACCTTTGCCCCCGGACACGACCTTGGCCCCTGACCGCACCGCGTCCGCCACTAGATCCTCCACCTGAAGAGCGCGCATTTAAAAACTAGAGCAGTGTGCATAGCCCACATATTCCCCACAGGCCCCCCCCCCCCCCCCCATCAGTTAAACACGGCCATCAATAGTCAATCAAGAGCTGAATTTTGTCCAGTTGGTGCATTTTTCTTGGACGAACCTGGCCTATTTACAATACCGATCTGTGTTTGTTCCCATAGAAGCTACATACCAAGTTTCATTAAAATCCTTGCAGGAGTTTTTCAGTTATTGTATTAACAAGCTCTCGATGACAAAGCACCGACAGACCGACACACGGTCGTTCACATATATTCCCCACAGGTTCTACCTGTGGGGAATGAAAAACAGCCTATTAATTGCGATTTCACTTTTTGTTAAATGAAAGAAATTTCAATACACTTTCGTCCAATCTTTTTTCTTTTCCTCTCGTGTGTGAATTCATTAAAAAAAAAAAAAAATCATTCAAATTACTTTCATTGTTATTTTGTGTACTTTACTGTCCACTTTACTAGGTTTTTACAGCCTTCTTCTAACAGGCTTCTTCAACTTTTTTCAGCTGCAGCTGTTTCTGTACCTTTTCAGCTACAGCTGTTTGTCTATCTTTTCGGCTGCAGTTGGTTCTCTAATTTCCAACCGTAACTATTTCTCTTACCTTCCAACAACCGCGGCTGTTCCTTATACCTTCCCAGCTGCAGCTGGTTATCTACCTATTCAGCTGCAACTGTTTCTCTACCTTTCCATCTGCAGCTGTCTCCAAACCTTTCCATCCGCAGCTGCCTGCCCTACCTTTTCGAGCGCCTTCGCGTTGATGAGCGGTCCCTGCGTGGTGCCCTCCTGCAGCCTGTCGCCCACCCGCAGCTGTTACCTATACATTTCCAGCTGCAGCTGCTTGCCCTACCTTTTCGAGCGCCTTCGCGTTGATGAGCGGTCCCTGCGTGGTGCCCTCCTGCAGCCCGTCGCCAACCCGCAGCTGCTCGCTCATAGCCTGGTTTAGCGCCGAGACGAACGCGTCGTACACGCCGTCTTGTACGTAGAAGCGGTTAGCGCAGACGCACGTCTACAAAAAGAAAAAAAAAACGCAGCGTGAACGGCGTTCTCACGTCTCCTGTTCATACATTGTCCTCTAACTAACATATAACTTTTATTTATTTTTACCCATAAATTACAAAAAAAAATGAAACCCAGATTGACCCTCAAATGTACCAAAACGCACCGGCAAAAATAATTCGCTGCAAACACTCAACACTTTTTGTTTTGTTTTTATTTGTTTGTTCGTTTATTTTTGTAAGAAAGAAAAGGAAAGGAAAGGAAAGGAAAGGAAAAGAAAGGAAAGAAAAGAAAGAAAGAAAGAAAGAAAGAAAGAAAGAAAAGAAAAGAAAAAAGAAAGATTGTAAACTATCGGACAGGAAATGTAAACAGCAGCGCTTTGAAAAAAATTTTTTACACAAACTCAAGGGACGACGGATGCCCCGCAAGTGAAGGTCAGCTGGGCTGAGAAACATTACACGACATTAACCAGCCACTGTGGATTTAGCTTTGACCTTCACCTCCAGACACTATTTTTTGCCGTTAATTTTTTTTTTTTTTTTTTTGCGGGGGAGAGGGAGAAGGGAGCCTTTCGCCTACCCACTACATCCCAACTTAGCTATTATGGCTCTGCGGACGACATTCTCAAGCTACTGTGAATAAAATCTTGACACCCCCCCCCCCCCTCCCTGATGTAGACACTTCTTTTTGGTTTTCGATTTTTTTTTGTGGTGGGAAGGTGGAGGGGTGCTTCATCTCTCCACTATATCTGAACTTGGCTATTATGGCTATGTGGACATTATCAAACCACTGTGGATAAAACCGTTGACCCCCTTGATATCGACGCTTCGTTTTGGTTTTCGAGTTTTTTTTTTTTGTTTTTTTTTTTTGTGGTGGGGAGGGGGGAGGGAATGGTTCACCTGTCCACTACATCTGAACTTGGCTATTATGCCTCTGTGGACATTATCAAACCACTGTGGATAAAACCTTGACCCCTTGATATCGACACTTCGTTTTGATTTTCGATTTTTTTTTTTTTTTTTTGTTGTGGGGAGGGGGGGGGGGGAGGGAATGGTTCACCTGTCCACTACATCTGAACTTGGCTATCATGGCTCCCTGGACGGCCTGCGTCAAGTCGGCCGAGTTGAAGATGATAAAAGGCGCGTTGCCGCCAAGCTCCATGGAGACGCGCTTCACTGTGGCCGCGCTCTGCGCGAGCAGCACCTGCGGCGACACACAGACAGACATGTGTCAACACACAGACCGACACGCCCTGCACAAGCAGTACTAACCTCAAGACACAGAACGACACGCTCTGCACACGCAGTACCTGCCGCAACACACAGACAGACATGCTCTGCACAAGCAGCACCTGCCGCGACACACAGACAGACACGCTCTGCACACGCAGTACCTGCCGCAACACACAGACAGACACGCTCTGCACAAGCAGCACCTGCCGCGACACACAGACAAACACGCTCTGCACACGCAGCACCTGCCTCAACGCACAGACCGACATGCTCTGCACACGCAGCACCTGCCTCAACACACAGACCAACACGCTCTCCACACGTAGCACATGCCTCAACACACAGACCGACACGCTCTCCACACGTAGCACCTGCCTCAACACACAGACCGACACGCTCTCCACACGCAGCACCTGCCTCAACACACAGACCAACACGCTCTCCACACGCAGCACCTGCCGCAACACACAGACCAACACGCTCTGCACACACAGCACCTGCCGCAAGACACAGACCAACACGCTCTCCACACGTAGCACCGGCCTCAACACACAGACCAACACGCTCTCCACATGTAGCACCTGCCTCAACACAAAGACCAACACGCTCTCCACACGCAGCACCTGCCTCAACACACAGACCGACACGCTCTCCACACGCAGCACCTGCCTCAACACACAGACCAACACGCTCTCCACACGCAGCACCTGCCTCAACACACAGACCAACACGCTCTCCACACGCAGCACCTGCCGCAACACACAGACCGACACGCTCTGCACAAGCACCACCTGCCTCAACACACAGACCGACACGCTCTGCACAAGCAGCACCTGCCGCGACACACAGACACACATGTCTCTCTGGTACTGCGTCAACAGACAACAGAAGGAAAACGCGCCGAAGGTGGCATCAAATGTACACAAAATTTTACCTGTAAACAGAAACTTTGTTTATGATACAAAAAAAAAAAAAAAAAAAAAAAAAAAAAAAAAAAAAAAAAAAAAAACAAACAAACAAATACACAAATAAATACATACATGTCGATAAAAATACACAAACCGATAAAAACATTTATCAACTTGTTCCTACGAAATCATTCGTTGAATGTAGCCGTACAGAAAAACGTGCCTTGCCTGTAGCCGTATAGAAAAACGTACCTAACCTGTAGCTGTGCAGAGAAACGTACCTTGCCTGTACCTGTGCAGAAAAACGTACCTTGCCTGTAGCCGTGGAGCCGGTAAAGCTCATTTTGGAGACAAGCGGATGTTCACAGAATACTTTCCCAATAGAAGGTGCATTGGCGCGGGATGACGTCACGACATTCAGCACCCCTGCCGGAAAGCCCGCCTCCTCTGCAAGCTAAACGAATTCAGATCATTCATGATTCTGTGAAATCACAACCAAATACAGCCATGCTTTTTTTTTCGCCCGCCCCTCCCCCCTGGTAACGTCCCCCAAAGTAAAAATCACAATCAAACAATTAAGACTCAGCCGAAAAAACTTACTCTTACGCTTACAGGCAGAATATGGCCGACTTTTTGCGCGTTTTGGTTGTACTACCTGACAAAGTGCTAGCGCAGAATACGGCGTATCTTCCGCCGGTTTGAGCACCACTGTACAGCCTGCGGCAAGCGCCGGCGCCACTTTCCTCGTGATCATAGCGTGTGGAAAGTTCCACTGAAATACAGAGCCAAACAGTTACGTCATATGGAAATTTCCACACAATGTACATACACAAGGCTAGTAAGACAATAAGACTGATCTTTTAACGCCCCTGTAAAGATATATATATATATATATATATATATATATATATATATATATATATATATATATATATATATATATATATATACTACTTAGAAACCTTGTAAGTACTCAAAAGGTGAACAGCCATCCATGAGTACCTGCCAGCAGTACAGAACTGCACCACCGAGTTTGTAGCGGACAGACGTTTTTGAAAACACGTTTCGAGAGGGGTCCATGGCATTGCCATTATCCCGTGCCATTTCATCATCAGCAGTCAAAGTGAAAGGACGTGTTTTGCTCAGAGTTTCTTTTTTTTTTTTTTTGTTACCGTCTTTAGGCGCACCACACTAGGTAAATATTACATACATTGGTACTCTAATGTTATTTGTTTAAGTGAATAATGGTTTCAGATAAATTTTATGGTCAGTTTTTGAATGGTTTGTTGGTTTATAATATGAGTCTTGGCTGACGCCACCTACTGTGTTAATGCGTTTTGTAAGATGAATTTAGGGTTAAAGATTTACTAAATGTTTCTTTGAATGCCGGGGCTGAACATGCAGTGCGCAGTGTGTTGTTATTTCAGTCACGGAGCGATGTTGGGACAATAAATACAGAGCACAACAACGTCGGACTTTGTTTGTTCCTCGCCCTCCGTCGCTACAGAGTTCTTTAACTCACAGGGTGATCACGGCCGACACTCCAATGTCGGCCCCTCCCCCACCCCGCATACAGCTACTCACCGGAGTGATCATGGCCGACACTCCTACAGGCTGCTTCACGACCACCATGCGTTTGCTGGCCGCCGCTGCCGGGATCGTGTCTCCATAGCAACGCTTGGCTTCTTCCGCGAACCACTCCATGAAGCCCGCGCCGTATCCGATCTCACCCTTAGACTCTGCCAGAGGTTTGCCCTGGTACAAAAACACGATGTCTCTACCGCCCCGCCCCCTCCCCCCGCCCCATGGCTGACGCTCCCACAGGCTGCTTGACGACCACGATGCCTCCCCCTCCCTCCCCCACTCCACGAAGCCCGCGCCGTACCCGATCTCACCCTTAGACTCTGCCAAAGGCTTGCCCTGTTACACAATATATTTTGAGGAGAATGCCCTTGACCTAGATACATTCTTCGCGCGTAAGATTGACAGGGAAGCTTGGACTCCTTAGATTAAAGCATTCAATTTTAAAAAAATTGCAACCATATATTTACATGCTTGCTTTCTCCCTTTGTTTTTCTTTTCTTTTTCATTCCGAATGGTTCAAAATTGTAACCATATATTTACATTTACACTACTTTCTCCTGCTTTTTTTTTATTCCATTCAGATGGTTAAAAAACTGCTTAGTAAAGTACCATTTTACCTTAAGTGCATTTTAAAGCATTTTTTTTCTATTTTATTTTAAAATAAAAAAAAAGAATGTTATCAGGGTAAACAATATCAACCTAGGACAAGAATCTTGATCCTCTTTTCTGAACGTTATAAATTTTCAGGAAATAAATTTAGTGACTGATAGATTTTGAGTTTGAAGTACATAAATAAAGTACCATTTCGGTGGTGAGTACCGTGGCCAGCTCTGTACTGTTCTTTGTGATCAGATCAAACCATTTGCGCAGCAGAACGCTCCTCTCCTGTGTCAAGCAAAAACAGCAATCACCCACACTTTCACTGTATATACGGCAGCACATTTTCTGCGCATACCCATACTCTAGCATTACGGTAGCACATTTTCTGCGCGTATATATATATATATATATATATATATATATATATATATATATATATATATATATATATATATATATATATATACTAGCATTACGGCAGCACATTTTCTGCGCATACATATACTCTAGCATTACGGTAGCACATTTTCTGCGCATATATATATATATACTAGCATTACGTTAGCACATTTTATGCGCATATATATACTAGCATTACGTTAGCACATTTTCTACGCACATATATACTCTAGCATTACGGTAGCACATTTTCTGCGCAAACATATAGCTTCACGGTGGCACACCTTCCATTTCACGGTACAGCGACACAGCGTCCAAAAATGAGACATTTAGCAAGTCGTGAGTAACCAATAAAAAAAAAAAAAAAAAAAACTATGGCCAAGACTAGTTAAAAACTCTGGTAGCATATAAGTGTGAGTTATGCAATAAAAAGCAGTGCACAAGTTGTTACTTTAGCAGTCGTGTGGCGCCACGTCTGAAAGGCTTCATGCGCCGCCTTCACGGCATTCTCTGCGTCTTGTGACGTCATATCCGCCACGTGACCAATCGTCTTCCCATTGGCTGGATTCACCACTGGAAACACAAAAACTGTCCCATTCGTTTCCTCATCATATCCCAGACTTCTCGGCAGTTTTTTGTTCAGTACACATTCTGACGCGAGCAGAGTGCGTACATTTTCTAACACGTACAGTTTCTGACGCGTGCGGAAGGCGTACATATTTACTCAGAAAAGCTAGAAGAATCCCTACCAAAATTAAAGAATTTTCAAACGGGCTCACTAGATAAAATAACTGCTACTCTGGATGCCATTTATGGGGTGGGGGGTAGCACACGTGTTACTCTACGTGTCCAAAAAAAAAAAAAAAAAAAAAAAAAAAACCTGAAAAAGTGGGGATGACGCGAACAGCGTGAAGTGCTAATTTCTATAATAATAACTAATAACTTGTATTTATCCAATATCCGAATATCTGAACAGCATCGAACAGAAGACAATACCGGCTACACCCCCCCCCCCCACACCCACCCAACCTGGATACAGGGTTGAGACTTCGTACAATTTTCTGGTCGTCCTTCGGGCGACCAACTTTTAAAAATTTGTCGCCCGGCACAAAAATTAATCGCCCGGCGCAATTTTTCTCAAAATTTACCTGAAGAAAGTTGCTAAGAGCCAAGAGCCAAAAGTTGGTCGCCACGGGCGACCGCGAAATCTCAACCCTGTGGATAAGTTTTCCCCCTGCCCCCCCCTCTACCCACTACACATCACCGAACCTGGGTAAGTGGCTCCGGATGCGGCAGCCACCCACTGCCCATTGACGTAAGCCTTGTCTTTGTAGAACGCCCCTGACGCCATGCTTCTGCTTGTCTGCTTGATGACTAGCCTCACTCCGGAACTGTAGAGCTACAACATGTCAACACATCTAAGTACACTCTATATAAATACCAAGCGAGGAGGGGAGAGGGAGGAGGGAAGACGGAGGGAGGGAGGGGGGGCGGCCTCACTCCGGTACTCAAAAGCTACAGATCAGAACGTCCAACAACATATATAAATATATAGTTGTTGCGGGGAGAGGGGGTGTGAGGCATTCACCGTCTGCACGCATATAAACTTTTAACAAAATATTTCCTCTCCTACAGTTTTGATCGGATCACTTTCAGATACTGCATGAGACATGCCCAGTAGGTCCTCTGTTGAAAAAAAAGCCTTTGCATTCCAATAGATACATCTACCGGCACCGCAAAAAACACCATTTATTCATTCTGAAATTCGGTAGCATCATCTGCTGACTATTTTTAGATGTTAGTCTTATCTAGTCTCTCCCGTTACAATCTGACAGAGATAAGCCAGAGTGCCGATATAACACACGCGCATGAGTGAAATCTTATCTGAAGTGAAACACTTCAATCCACACTTATTGACATTCTCTCAAATTTCAGTTTTCTTAATGTGAAGAAGGGACGATTTAAAAACTCTTATTTAATTTAAAAATGAACCTTTTCTTCTTTTTTTTCTCTCAACCCCCCAAAACAAAAAAAGATTTGTCTGATGCAGCCAAATAAACAATTCTTTTCATTCGCTAGTCAGACTGCACCACACACGCTATTCTGCCACAAAACTAAAATTAAATATCAACAATACGTTAAGTCTGATTTCAGAAGACTTGTTTTTCAACTAAAATCAGTCATACCTTTCTTTCAAATATCCTTTTCAGAACGACAGCCAAACAACAAGACAGCTTTCATTCAACCGAGTGCATTTGACGATCACAGTCTGTGCACGTGTGGACATCAATGTACGGATAAAAAAACCTGTCACGCACCTCTTTACCAAAGTACAGATGACGCTAGATGTCAACATCGGCATGTAAAAACACAAATGTGCCAATTTTACCAGATGACGCTAGATGTCAACATCGATATGTAGAAACACAAACGTGCCTATTTTACCACATCACGCTAGATGTCAACATCGATATGTAGAAACACAAATGTGCCAATTTTACCACATCACGCTAGATGTCAACATCGATATCAAGAAATACAAATGTGTCAATTTCACCAGATGACGCTAGTTGTCAACATCGATATGTAGAAACACAAATGTGCCAATTTTACCACATCACGCTAGATGTCAACATCGATATGAAGAAACACAAATGTGCCAATTTTACCAGATGACGCTAGATGTCAACGTCGATATGTAGAAACACAAATGTGCCAATTGCACCAGACCATTGCGCAAGAAATCGGTACGCAGAAACACAAATGTGTCAATGTCATAAGTTTACACCACATGGCAATATATGTTCAGAAATGTGTCGAATTCATCAGATGACGGTAGCATTCAACATCGGTATGTTGGAACACGAATGTGTTTATTTCATCGGATGAGGGCAGATGTCATCATCGGTATGTAGAAACAAAAATGTGTGAATTTCCTAAGATTTTATGCCAATGAATATTAAATTCGGGGCAGAGTACACAGGGTTGAGACTTCGTAAAATTTTCTGGTCGCCCTCCGGGCGACCAACAATAAAAAGTTAGTCGCCCGCGCGCAATTTTTGCTAAATTTACCTGAAAATACTCAGAAAAAAGTCAGTCGCCACTCGGGTGACCAACTCGAAAAAGTTGGTCGCCCGAGCCAAAAGTTGGTCGCCACGGGCGACCGCGAAATCTCAACCCTGGTACAGCTGAATATTGGCACGTCACGGAGTTTCACACTACACACATCGGGTATTTTTTGTTCAAATAACATTAATATTCCCATAATTATAATTATGGGAATAATTATAACAGAAATTTTAGGATGGGATGTAAAAGTTAAATGAAGACGGTTACTGCCATTACTATTTTCAGGTGTCATGAAAAATAAGGGAGAATGGAATTTCTGAGAAAAACTTTTTAAGGTTTTGTTGACGTCACCGTTATAAGACGTAACAAAACTTCACAGTCATGATGCCGTTGCATAGGAGCCGAACCAGTTACTGATTAATCGATTAAATGATTAATTTTGGTCATAATCAATTATTTTTCCGCGCATCGATTGAATCAAAATTTGGAATTTGGGGGGTAATTATAACGGAAATTTGAAGATGGGATGTAAAAAAAACAGGTATCTCCAGGACTAAAGGATCAAATAATTCCGGTTATTTTTATGTCAAATTATCGAATGCCGTTTTAAAGTCGATTCGACGAACGAGCCATGAGTGACACGAATTTAACAGACAACATATCGGGCCCGATTGAAATTAGGGTAACATTTAAATTTCTGCTGCCAGTAAAGGCCTGTGCACGCTTATTAAAGTCGAGATGGTAATAACCTTGCGCTGCACACCTCCAATATATGTTCTCTCTCGATGCAAGAAAGAAATGAAATCACTATATTAGTTACTCAGACATGGCGCATACAAATTTACCACTATAGATGGCGAGAGACATAAGGACAGACGGGCGGACGCGACCCGTTTCATGAGCCCCCCGTTGCGCACTGCGCGGGGGGGGGGGGGTGCGGGGGACTAAAAATCTTATAAACCAGAGGGGGGAGGGGGGGGTCGATTGCAAATTTTGAGCTATACTTATGTAGTACAGACTTTTCAGAGCCCACTAACGACAAATGCATCACTGACATCCCCATATATACAATTGAGAAGAAAATCATTGAGCATGTCGGAAAAAAACAAAGAAACGTGCATGCTAAACTGCTATAGTTCTCCAAAATAAAACGAAGATATACCAAAAACAACGACCCGTCAATAGAGATTCTTATTACCGGGCTCCGAATGAACGCAGGAGGGTCTCTAGTATATCCAGGAAGGAGCTCGCTACTGAGAGATCGGTTTACCACTTAAATTCCTCGTTGTGAAACGTTTATAAGAGTCAACTGCGCTCGCGTTGAGGTAACGCTGTGGCCATATTGTGCAAGATTATGCTACCCGTCTTTCGCAATAACTGACATCTGCATGCAAGCAGTGATCATAGTTATTGCATACAAAAGTTGAAAAAATTTAAACAACCGGACCAGATATATGGGAGGCGTAGCACTGTACAAAACGCACATACACGCATGCTGGACGACGGATAAGCCCGTTAGTGGTTGGAACAGTCCCTTGATGAAAGTCGATTTGGCGAAAAATATTTACAGACAAGCATATCCAAAAAACATAGGCATCAGAGATGCAAAGCCCTCAGCCATTGAGAACATACTCGAAAAAAGAAACAGTAAAACTGGAGGGGACCAAGTGCAATGAAACCTGTGAAAGAAACGCACCAAGTACTTACAGCACCTGAAATAGGATGACATTCTTTTAAGATGAAACAAAAAAACCAAAAACACCTATCATGAGATATGAGATTTTCAAAGTCCAACTGAGCCACTGCATATACTAGCTATATCTGAAAAATCTTAGCAATTGGAAAAGAATTGTAGGCTAGAGAGTGTTCACATGTCAAATGTCAACGACACTTGATAATGATACAAATAAAAAATTTAAAGTCCAGCTGAGCCACTCTCCTTGGGCGAATATGGCTCATATACAATACTGATCTTTATTAGTCCATATACTAGCTATATCTTAAATATCTTGGCAATAAGACGCAGTGACCTCAGCCAGAGGTGTATACTCAAAATGAAACACTGCACATTATTAACATTGTTCATAAATATTATCCAGTGAAAAACATAAATATCATGAAACCAACTGAATTATGTATTCTTTTACTGTGTGAAGTCACAAAATTCAAACGAAAACACTCAAGACCCACTATGGGAGTCAATATCCACGATTTTCACACATTTTCAAATGATCCCATTTCGAAACCTAGACCACACACAACTGAATTATATCATACTTCACTGTGTGAAGCTTTAAAATTGAAGGAAGAAAACATAATGGCGTTGACAAAACAAAGAGGCGTTGGCAAAGTACACCATACAAGAGTCAATGTGCAATATTTTCATGCATTTTCAAAGTATTGTCATTTCCATACTTTTTGTCGATTCTGATGAAATCTAGACCAAGCACAATTACACTAGCAGGGACCAATTTGGGAAAAATGAAAAGTGCGTACTGGTACGCACCCTGGTCGAAAAACTGCCTACCCAAACGTAAAAAGTGCGTACCAATATATATGCAACGGCCTGGTGTTAACAGATATGAATATGCATAAAATGTCCGCCAGAAGGGCGGAAAAAATCCAATTTTGCAAACGAAATGATGAAATTTGGCAGGTACAATGCGTACGAATGGTACGCAGTGCAATGCTAAAGGTGCGTACCCCTCGCTAAAAGTGCATACCAGGGTACGCACCCTCTCTCTATCAATCGCCAAAAGTGCGTGCGGTACGCAGAGTACGCGGCCTTAATGAATCCCTGCAAACAGTAATTAACTATAAGAAGTTACTTAACTGAAGGGACAAAATTCAATAGCAAAGAGACGTGAACAGAAAAGGCGGGCACTTGTTTACGGAGGGAAGAAACGGGAATAGTCCTTAGGTAATTTTGGCTGAAGGCTAAGACAGGATTGAAAGTGTTAAGTCTTAGCCAATTTTGGGCGAGAGTTAGAACCAGAGTGTAGGTGTTCAGTTAAATCATAATGGTCGTGGATTCGAAAAATTCAAGGCTACTGAGTTGGCCTCAGTCATACCTTACGTTGTTTCCGTTTAGAAACCTCATCCCGATATGAGGTGTACTCAAGTCTTAATATAATGATAAATGGACAATTGTCTGTTGATGCAGAAAAGGGTATGTTTTCATCACTGGAATCAATTACGTTATCATTTGTAGACGAAATAATTCCAAGACGACAAATGGTTGTTTTTGCTGTAGTTAATTAAAATAATTAATTTCGAAATCGTTTTCCCCAACTTTTTGTCTATTTTCAATGCTTCAATTCATCGCTATATAACGACATGCAAGTCAATTTCGCTCGCCTCTGTTGCGCTTTTGTGTGAGATTCAACGATCCACAAGTCTTTTTTGACATTTGGTGAAGTTCCTTAAAGTACAACGGCAATGATATACAACTTATGTGTTACGCTTTCTTTAAATGAAAATAATACGGAAATAACCATAAAGTTCCTGCAACAATTGTCTACATTCAGGGAGCATGGTTTATTAGGTGAAAAGGTGACAATAAATTTTGTAATTATCCCCCAAACAACTTTTGAATTGATATTTCAAAAGGAATGGAATAAATTATAGTTAAATATTGTGGGTGTACAAAATAAATTTATACCTAATTCTGCACCTATCAACTATTTTAGTATATATTTTACAGATAACCTATAACCCCATTTATGTAAATTTTTGGTCACTTGACTTTGCTCACATTACATTTAAAGGCCAGAATGTAAACAAACACCTGACAGGAGCTTTCCTGCACTTTAATGAAGCAACTAGAAATGTGTCCTGGAGGAACACGAATGACCCGCCCTAAACGACATTTTAACTGAAGAATTCATGATACGGTAATTAAAACATTCAACAAGAAGCAAAACTAGTATAAATTCAGGCACCTACCATGGCCCCTTTTCTAAACGGGAGGTGCACATCTTCAGTATATGCATAGTCCTTCTCAATGCCTTTGGCATTTATACGTACAAATGACTAGCACAACCTCCTTAAAACAAAACTTCACGTTCAAATTTGCTTCATTAAATACCAGTGAAAAAAATATCTAAGTTCAGACACTCACCACGGTTACATTTACTGGTGGATTTCTATCAAAAGTGGCGGTGCACAAGTTCATTAGACATAACTTCAAGCTCTTCATTAAATATGACTGAAAAATTGCCTTAGTTCAGACACTAACCACGAACTGACCCATAGGTTGATTTCAGACAAAAGGGAAGGTGCACATCTTCATTGTATATCTAATCATTTCCAATGGCTTTGGTATTTAAAGACAGAAATCGCTAGCACAAGGTTATTACACAAAACTTCAAGCTCTTCATTAAATATGACTGAAAAATTGCCTAAGTTCAGACACTCGCCACGCCCTGACCCGTCGGTTGATTTCGGACAAAAGGGGAGGTGCACATCTTCATTGTATATCTACCCATTTCCAATGGCTTTGGGATTTATAGGTGCAAATCCCTAGCACAAGTTCATTACACGAAATTCAAGCTGTTCATTAAATATGACTGAAAAATTGCCTAAGTTCAGACACTCACCACGGCCTGACCCATAGGTTGATTTCGGTCAAAAGGGGAGGTGCACATCTTCATTGTATATCAACTCATTTCCAATGGCTTTGGAATTTATAGGTGCAAATCCCTAGCACAAGTTCATTACACGAAACTTCAAGCTGTTCATTAAATATGACTGAAAACTTGCCTAAGTTCAGACACTCGCCACTGCCTGACCCATCGGTCGATTTCGGTCAAAAGGGGAGGTGCACATCTTCATTGTATATCAACTCATTTCCAATGGCTTTGGAATTTATAGGTGCAAATCCCTAGCACAAGTTCATTACACGAAACTTCAAGCTGTTCATTAAATATGACTGAAAACTTGCCTAAGTTCAGACACTCGCCACTGCCTGACCCATCGGTCGATTTCGGTCAAAAGGGGAGGTGCACATCTTCATTGTATATCTAATCATTTCCAATGGCTTTGGAATTTATAGGTGCAAATCCCTAGCACAAGTTCATTACACGAAACTTCAAGCTGTTCATTAAATATGACTGAAAACTTGCCTAAGTTCAGACACTCGCCACTGCCTGACCCATCGGTCGATTTCGGTCAAAAGGGGAGGTGCACATCTTCGTTGTATATCTAATCATTTCCAATGGCTTTGGGATTTATAGGTACAAATCCCTAGCACAAGTTCATTACACAAACTTGAGCACCCAAAGCGTTACGCACGAACGGACGGACGGACGGACAAGGCAAAAAATTTAATGACCCTCCGACTAACGTCGGGCGAGTCATAATAAAAGATATACAGCCCATTAAAAATCGTGCCTCGTATACAAAAACGTTTCCTGTGATAGAAATAGCCACTGATCTCAACTTTCGAGGCTCTTGATCTTTCGGCGCACGCTCCAGGACACCGACATTCGGACTAGCAGGCTTTTTCTAAAAAAAAAAAGCACACTGAGAAGTGTCCTGACGTATTATTTCTACCACAGCGAAACTACAAAACCAGAGTGGTTTTGTAATTGTAGAATCATTGTTTTTGTGGAAGATAATTGGGGATTCTATATCCTGATCTCACGAAAACATCTATTTTTCTCAGTACAAAATTGTTATTTGACCATACCAGTAACCTAGGACTATCCGCCACTTTACAATGGCTTTTGCGCAATAAATCTCGTGTTTTGGACGCGATCGCGTAATAATTTGGTATGTAGAACTGAACCGCGGTTCGAACCGGTTTTCTAACACAAAAAACCGGTTTTAATCGGTTTTTTCAGGAGACATGTTATTGGCCAAAATAAAAGAGTGATTTTATTTGTCACAACAAAAACGAGCATAAATTCCTAACCAGGACTTTTGTTTTACTCTGTATACAAATCGATATTTTTCGTAAAAATCAGCAGTTGCAACTGCATCGAGTTTCTGCTTCAATTTTCAGCTAAATTAATTCAGTGTTCAACAATTTCAAATTGTGCAATTTCTTTGGCAAAACATAAAGTTCATAAAGTCGCAACAAATTAAGTTCAGAGGGCCAAAAGTTCGACATTTTTGGGTCGATCAAACTAAATCTTCAATATATATGTTTTCACTGTGTAAGGTTTCATAGCTTTATATCAAAGCGTTCATGTCGAAGTGATGCGTACAAAGTCGCCTGTATGAAAGTGCAACACGAAAAATTGCCTTCAGAGGGCCGTAATTTCGACCATTGGCCGATCAAACTGAAACTTTGGCGTTGCAAATCTTTTGTTAACATGCCCGCGCGAAACATAGTGTGTAACATAAAACGGGAAGCAACGAAGCCTATTGTTGGCTTTGCGTTGTGTTTTGCAGACAATTGCTAAAAGTAAACGAATATCAATAAACAAAAGGCGAACACAGCACAAGATAAAAAAAACTGGAGAAAAACCGGTTTTTCATTTTCGAACCGATTAACTGAACCGAGAAAATAAAAAATCGCGGTTTTCAGGTGAACCGGTTTAACCGCATAGCCCTAGTAGAAAATACAGAATTTACACATGTCTTCTGTTATGCGCAGGCGGATTTAGCCTAAATCACTGGTAGAAACTTTGCACCGTAATTTATAATTGAGCCATTTATGTAATTAAATCTTTCTAAAATAAAGCCATTTGCCAGAGTCTTGCGCCGAGATTAGCAAAATTGACATCAATAACATGTTCTATAATCCAAATCACACTTTGACTTTTGCCGAAAAGTTTTTGCGTTTCGGATAAATTCAGTTGGGATAAGGATATTAAGAAATGATAGAAAAAACTGGCAAAAAATCAGCAAAATCCCACTTTGTAAGAAACATATTCACATATTGGCTATTAAAGGGACTGAATAATATGTAAAATAGTTTTTAAAAGATCATATGATGACTTTATAAATTTGAAGGTGTGCATGTTGAAAGAAATTTAGAATTTTGATGTTTTTCCGTTATCATTTCCTTATAATTTATTCCAAAATATTTGCAGTCGAAACGACACCTCCATCGGAAAGACCCGAAAGTACGAATTGGCTTATTATAGGAATTATGACTCTTGCTGTAATATGAAGACCGCAAGAGCCATCTAGGACTAACTAAAAGGGTATATGTCGCATGAACTTTTGGTACATGTTTGAATACTAGAGACTGGTATGCAGAATTCGCGCCTCAGAGCAAATGAAGTTGACCGATATTAGCGGAACAATGTAGGGCTTCGTAGCTCTGGCGGAGATATATACTCGCATATGCTGTTAGTTAAGTCAGAGCTGACTGAGCTGCTTAAGTGTAAATTGCTAATCCACATATTATCGCTCAAAATAATACAAAGCTCGCCCAGCCTTTTATCTATCATCTTTCTAAAAATACATATAATATAAAAAATAAATTCTTCCTTACTACTATATGCTTAATCAATGTTGCCATTTGACATAACTTTAAATCATACCACTTTTCCTTCCTTTTCTAGTTTTAGTGGCTATTGACGAATTAGTCCGCCAATACAAGCGGTAAGATTGGTGCTGTTATACAACAACAAACCTCTATGGCGGCTTGGTCTGTTGTTTTACACCTTTTTGCTCTGTTTTTACTCTATAGTGGGCATACTGAAACAATATATAATGGGCATACTAAAACAGTGACGTCAAAATGACGTCATGACTGTTTTAATACGCCCATGGGCATACTAAAACAGTGACGTTATAATGACGTTATAATGACGTCAAATGGATGGCGGGCAGACGGACAGACGCGGACATACGGACAGACGCGGGCAGACGGGAAGACAGACAGCTCCCCAAACGTACAAGCTCTCCAACTTTTTTGTAAGCAGTGGTACTCATAGGCATATGGTTGGAGCTCGCCTGCTGGGTATTTTGACCCAGCAGTGACGTCACACAGATCGACTTAAGCCTGGATGCGGCCAACCAACCGACAGGCCCCCCAGGTCCAGCCGCACGGCACCCCCCCCCCACCGGGGCAAGCTTAACAGCAGGCATAGACTGGGTCACTGTATCTATGATATGTGAGAGCTGACCGACAGGCCCCCCGGGTCAGCCGAACGCCAGGCCCCTGGGGCCTGCGACATACACTGCGAGGATAGCCACTGGGTCACTGTATCTATGCGATGTGAGAGCCGCCCGACCGACCGGGCTATTAGTGCTATTAGCTTACTCTTTTAAACAGTGGCTAAACCATAGGTTGTTGGTTCGAGCTCACCTATGAGGCGGCTGTCTTCTATGTCTCTTAGCCGTTCTCCAATTATAACCATTCTGCTGAGGAAAACTGGAATACACAATACCGTAGCGTGAGCTGGGTCCGGCAGCAGGTGAATCAAGAAAGTGCGTTCAGGCTCGTTAAATGGCGGCGCCACAGGCAGATGAACCTCCACAATGTCGCTCAGCATCAGCGCGTAGTTGATGGGTGTGTAGTACTCCATGTTGTCGCAAGCGGTTGTGAAGCGGTTGTGAAGCTGAAGTGTTGCAAAACCTGTGACGGTTTGCTATGGTATAAGTTTACGGCAACATTACCTGGACCAGAACCGCCGTGTACGGAACCAACCGACAGGCCCCCCAGGTCCAGCCGCACGGCACCCCCCCCCCCCCACCGGGGCAAGCTTAACAGCAGGCATAGACTGGGTCACTGTATCTATGATATGTGAGAGCTGACCGACAGGCCCCCCGGGTCAGCCGAACGCCAGGCCCCTGGGGCCTGCGACATACACTGCGAGGATAGCCACTGGGTCACTGTATCTATGCGATGTGAGAGCCGCCCGACCGACCGGGCTATTAGTGCTATTAGCTTACTCTTTTAAACAGTGGCTAAACCATAGGTTGTTGGTTCGAGCTCACCTATGAGGCGGCTGTCTTCTATGTCTCTTAGCCGTTCTCCAATTATAACCATTCTGCTGAGGAAAACTGGAATACACAATACCGTAGCGTGAGCTGGGTCCGGCAGCAGGTGAATCAAGAAAGTGCGTTCAGGCTCGTTAAATGGCGGCGCCACAGGCAGATGAACCTCCACAATGTCGCTCAGCATCAGCGCGTAGTTGATGGGTGTGTAGTACTCCATGTTGTCGCAAGCGGTTGTGAAGCGGTTGTGAAGCTGAAGTGTTGCAAAACCTGTGACGGTTTGCTATGGTATAAGTTTACGGCAACATTACCTGGACCAGAACCGCCGTGTACGGATTGCTGGTGGTGCGGTGCGACTCTGAGAAACATCATTTATTATAATTTTCACCCTTTCAAGTGCTCAAGAAGACCTTTCACGATGGAGCAGTTTTATGGATATCAGTGCAGTTGTGGGAACCCGACTTGTTGGTGAAGAGCCAACTTACTAAAATCTTTCGGCCCTTCTAGGAGCCATACTCTCTTATGAAATAAACGTAAATTATGTCTGTGTATGAGTGTGTATAAAAAGGGATGTCTGAGATTACATTTCAGCATTTCGGTTTCAGCAGTTGATGTAACAACAGCAACAATGACATCTAATTCAGAAACATCAGTCTTCTGCCATGATTGCAATGTGACATTTCCACCTCTGGAATTGTTTCTAGCACATACATGTAAACCAGTTAAGATGAAACGTAAAGAGCATGGGGAAGGAGTAAAGAGACGAAAGATGAAACTAGATGACATTTGGCCATACGGTCCAGTCCTCTGTATGAAATGCAATGTGGAATTTCCATCTATGGATACCTTTGAGGCACATACATGTAGTAAAGCTGAGATGAAAACTATAGTGAAACATGCTCGTGAAGAGCATGGGAAAGAGTAAAGATGGAACAAGATGACATTTGGTCATATGGTCCAGGTCCTCTGTATGAAATGCAATGTGGAATTTCCATCTATGGATACCTTTGAGGCACATACATCTAGTAAAGCTGAGATGAAAACTATAGTGAAACATGCTCGTGAAGAGCATTGGAAAGGAGTAAAGATGGAACAAGATGATATTTAACCATAAGGTCCAGTCCTCTCTATGAAATGCAATGTGGAATTTCTATCTATGGATGCGTTTGAAGCACATGCATGCATACCAGCTGAGATGGAAAATGTGCCTCACGAAGAACATGTTTCAAAGAAACAAAAGACAGGACAAGTGGGGCGAGGTAGAAGGGTTAGTCTTGGTGAAAACGCTCAGAAAACGGTTTGAGTCTGAGGATGGATCGGATTTACTGCTTGAAATGCGACAGCAAGAAAACCGTATTAAGACACATTTGTTGGAGACCTTAAACCATGGAATGAAATGGTACATTGTGGTGCATGCACGCTTCAAGAAATTGACAGCGAATGCAGAAGGTGGATACAAGTGTATAATGCATTTATCAGCAGTCCAACATATACAGCATACAATCCAGCAGATATTGAACAGGACTTGCCAGAAGCCTATAAAGAATTATTTACTAAGTTTGACGAACATGAGCGACAAGGCTCTGGCTGGGTATTGGATAACATACTGTACATTGAAGTACATACAGCTACGTTGGTTCCTCTGGAAGCCAGTAGTTTTATTCCACTGCCGAAGAAAGTGAAGAAAACAAAGGTTGTGATAAACATTAAGAATGATGACAACAAGTGTTTCTTATGGTCAGTATTAGTTTACCTTCACCCTTCAACAAACAACTTAAATCGCGTGAAACTATACAAACCATTTGAGAAAGAAATAAAGGTATGACATTTCCGACACCAATTACTGACATTCCAAATTTTGAAAAGGAGAACGATGTATCCATCAACGTGTTTGGATATGAAAAAGATGTAGTTGTTCCGATACAACTTAGTCGAAACATCAGTGCGAGAGAAATCAACTTACTTCTGATTAGCAATGACAAGAAAAGGCATTCCTGCCTCATCAAGAATTTCATCAGACTTATGATTTATCGATCAAAGCATCATGGAGCAGCTTTTTATTTTTTCAACTGTCTTCACGGGTTTGTGCGACAAGAGCTTTCAGATAAACCATTCTCGACCTCAGCAAAGTGCTTATGTTCACGTTTCATTACAACTACATCATGGTCAAGTATCCCAATGCCAAGTTGTTGTTCAGCGACACCGGCAGTCTATGTTATGACATAGAAACGGAAGATATCTACAAGGATATGCAGCAAGATGCTGACCTGTTCGACACAAGTGACTATCCGTCAGATCACTTCCTACATTCCAACGTGAACAAAAAAGTGCTTGGGAAAATGAAGGATGAGACAGCAGGCATCCCCATTGAAGAGTTTGTTGGACTCAGACCGAAAATGTATAGCTTATTGTGTGGTGGGAAAGAAAAACATACAGCTAAAGGCATCACTCGAGCTTGCCAAAGACGCATTAAACATGTACAGTATAGAGACAATTTGTTCAACCAAACTCAAACGATGACTACAGGACACATTATTCGAACTCATAGTCACCAGCTTTTCTCGGAGAAGTTAAGGAAAGTAGCCCTCTTCCCATATGACGACAAGCGGTATGTGTTGAATGATGGCTATTCCACCTTAGCGCATGGACATTACAAGGCTGCGTTATAAAAAGGGGGAGGTCCTCCAACGTAAGAGACATTTAAGGCGTAAACGTTAAAGCGTTAACATGGAACTTGGAAGTCGTAAGAGATCTACAACTGATATGGATACTCTTGCAGATACAGTTAACGACTTAAAAGTTAAAAATCCTACCACTGCCATCCAGAAATTGAAAGTGGATACGGCACCAACACCACCACAGTCGTTGGATGGAATGCTTTCTCTAGGAATTGGAAAGTATATCAAGATTATGAAACAAACCAATGAAGGAGTGGTAAACATTCGCAAGTACCTCAGAGATGAGGGGTCTGGAAGAAACCGTCCTACGAAAAAGGGTATTTTGCTGACAATACCTGAATGAAAAATGTTAAAGAAGCAAGTGAAAGAAGCTACCACTGCCATCCAGAAATTGAAAGTGGATACGGCACCAACACCACCACAGTCGTTGGATGGAATGCTTTCTCTAGGAATTGGTAAGTATATCAAGATTATGAAACAAACCAATGAAGGAGTGGTAAACATTCGCAAGTACCTCAGAGATGAGGGGTCTGGAAGAAACTGTCCTACGAAAAAGGGTATTTTGCTGACAATACCTGAATGAAAAATGTTAAAGAAGCAAGTGAAAGAAGCTTCGAAGACAAGAAGACAGCTCATAACAAGGTATTGTCATCATGAATGCACTCTTGCTTAACGGTGGTGCTTACCTTACTGTAAATGATTTGAATGAAGTGATAATAAGTTCTCGGATAATAAGTTCTGCTTATCGGTTTAAACGTGAAGTGTGGAAAGGCTTTAAAAACATACCGCTCACACCTGGGTTTGAAGGTAGACTTGAAAGTAAAGTTGAAGTGTTAGTGGTTGGACATGATTCTGACATACGTGTTAGATTCTGGACAAATCTTTTACAGGATTATCCAGAGGATTATGATGGAGTTGTGCCAGATACTCCATATTCAGATTTGATTGACTTTAATATGAAGAACTGGCGCGCAGTTTTCAATTCCTAGAAGCTATACAACATCCATTTTTCACCATCTTGCGAGCATAGAAACGTCTTTGCAGACAAGGAGACAGTTCATAGTTGATCTGACTTTTGAACGACATGTAGGATTTTTTATCGGATTATGAACCCGTTACAAATGGATTCTCATATCTGAGAAACTTATGTGATGACATTATGTTAAGACATTTTAGAAAGTATATAATTCTTTCACCTGACGAACAATCCGTGTTGAAAGACCATCTAGAGAAGTTGAGGATACCTGGCTTTCTCCTTATACTCTCAGAGGATTGCTTAGACGTGTTTGTACGATTTCGTCAATATGACGAGCTTACAGAACGCTATGACTACATCACCCTCAATACAGTAGAATGGTACGCTCTGTTACAAGCATTGGATTGGAAAGAACCTGACGCTTGAATTCAAAAAGGAAGGAGGAGTGCAACGCATGCGGGGCACCAAGTCCATTGAGCTGACACATCCCATGTGCGTTATGGTGATGGACATTGACATGAATGAACATGGATATGAAGTGAAATTGTCTGAACATGAAGATGTTAAAGTGATAAAGCTTGACAATGGACAGTGTTATGCTAGTTTTCATAGCATTTACAAACGTGGGTGTAATGTCTATGATACATATATTAATTTAGATTGGTATGAATGGCATTCGTTTATTAATGTATCGAATGTATTTGTGAAAAAGTTTAATGTAAAATAGATTTGTTGAAATATAAAATAATTGTTGAAATGTTAACAATGTATAACACAATAAAGAAGAATGTTGTATAGAACTGTCCTGTTTATTTACAATATTCATAATAAAATTGACAATTACCAGCAACTTAACTAATACAACATCAATAAAATAATGGTTTATAATGTCTATATACAAAATCCTTTACAACAAAATCACCATCACTTCTTCTTAATACATCAATAATTTCAAAAGAACTATGTCCTCGAGCTCTTTGAATTATATATTACACACAATAAAATCCACATGTAGATGATATCGGTGTTTTTAATGAACTGAATTATTCTGCAAGGTCTTTGTAATAACATACTGCCACCCAATGCTCTCCTGGCTCATCTTGATCGTCTGTGTTGATGGCGTAGGCACCGCGTTGTAAAATTGATAACTGGTCCATGGAAAACACGCCTTGAAGTCTTTTGTCGCGGCATCATGGGAAGTATGGCTTCTATCTGCTTCGTGTTCATGACTGGTAGTCGAATTGAATGCTGCGATTTGCACTTATTTCAACAATGTTATCAACTTCAGCATACACTATAACATTGACTGTATTTTGCAAGGCACCTGCAAAATTCATTTCTAGTCGCAAATTCCCATGTCTGATAAGGACATAATAATCATCACCATCATAATCAGGTGTTAAGTCAAAAGAAAATAAAGCATAACCTCTAGGCCAATATTCCCGTTTTATAATGGAACTTTTCTCACCATTCAATTTATCAAAAGATTTGTAAAGAGTTTCAAAAGCGTCCAGATATTTGTCCCGATTTATGTTAAGCTTGAGATTTTTGGATAGAACTGGTTCACCATCCGTGTAAAGTTGCATATAGTTTATATTAAAATGTTGAAAATTGTATGGATTTCTCAATACTGTTCCAGCAAAGGATTCATTATGAACCAGTCCAATGACAATACGTTTTGGTAATTGGCCTAAAAAGATGTTATCTTTCACAAAATGTTGAAATCCAGCTGGAATAGCTAAAATATTACATTCTTTTCTAGTAACAGAAAACTTAGCAGGACTTTTCATCAATGCATCTGCATGTCCTAACTGAATACCTGGACAAACCCTCACTTTGCGAATGATTAAAAACGCATCTCTTACTTCTACTTTAAAACCATTATTTGCAGCCATTAATACATATTCATCTTTTTGTCTATGTAAGCGCAATTTTATACTAATACCATTAGTAAGATAACGATCCTGCTCAAACAAATCTACCCTTAAACCACCTGTAGGCATAAACTCACGGCTTAGACGCGTATACAAATAACGATTATGTAAACCATTATTTCCAGCGTCACCTATATCAGCACCTTCAAGATTTACATGAAACCCTGATACATATCTTTCATGATTAGGTCTTTTCACCTCATGAGCATTCATTGACCCAGCAGTATCTTTATAGATGAGACGCATAGAGCGCTCAGAATGGAGACTTTCTTCCGAGTCATGAATGATATGAGAGATGATGCTGGTATAACCATGAGTATTGTTACTATGTGATACTAAACGATCATTTAGAAATAATTCGATATTGGACCATAACCCATTATACAAATCATTGATACATGATACGTTATCATCTACACCACATAGTATGCCATCAACCTTTACAAAAGAGCATATAATATGTAGTTTACTGTTCTTTAAAAATCTAGATATTCTTCTGTACTCGATGTGTATATACATTACATTCTGTACAGGAATGTAAAATTCTATTGGAGCGCCCTCTCTAATGGTAGTCAGTGGTTGATAGTCTACATTATAACTTTTTTCTAGAGCAGTTTGCGTTGGTGGTATGCGAAACCATTCTAATGGAGAAAGACTACTTTCACAAGAATGATTATGAATTAAAGACATGATTAAAAATATCTTTCTTATATTTTGTTGATGTTATCCGTTTAGCTGCCTTTCGCCTTCTGACAGGTTTTGCTGGTTGCGTTCTCTTTTGTCCTCCTAACGCATCACCAATCACACGCTGTGCTACTCGATCTGTAACATCTTTCGCAGCCTTTTTAAGATGTGGTGCAACGATTTTAGCCCCTGCCTTAAGCAGTGGAATAGCTTTGCGAGCCAATGTTTCAAGTATTGAACCAATACCATCTCCATATTGTATTCGCGCTCCTTTAAATCCTGGTAATTCTCCACCCACTTGGCGAAGAAAATGGTTGCGATATGTAGACGGATTGTGTGTATATGCTTTCATAATGCTTTTAGTCGAAAATGAAGTTTACAGATCACTTTCCCAGTCTTAAATAAGATGTTTTCACCTGTGTCATCCTTAATATTCATTTCTATCATGTCAAATTTGGATGTGTTTACAGGAACATAATGAGGTTCTCCATAAGTTTTCATAATAATATCTCCATCATGTCCTTGTATTCCAACAGATCGTAGCAAAGGCACATAATGATCTCCAACAACCTGCTATTCACAAATACTACAATACACATAGAGTGTATAAAATTCATGTTTAATATCAAGCATATGCGGTGCCTCACTTGCATTAATATAAACCAAATGTGGTGTAAATCATAACAATTCCCCTAATCCTATGGAAAATGATAAGGCAAAATTATCTTTTAACATCAGAGAGGCTTTCCTTGTAATTTTATCATAGTTTAATCTCACTGGAGGCACATGGTCTTCATCATTGGTGAAAGCATCTTTAAAGGCATGCTTTATCGCTTGAATGACTTCAGTAGGAGTTTTACAATAACCATGAGCAATATACACTGTTTTGAAGACACCCTCGCCTGTATGATCCGCTATGTATTTCACATAATAGTCTAAGTTAGGCCTCATAAGTAAGTCAAAAACTTGTTGACTCCATGGCGGCTAAATCGTTTGTGTGATGTAGATAGACTAGATGTGTATATACATTACTTCATGTTTGACACTCGTCATCCACACTGTCTACATGATCTACATTGCTGTCTACATTGTTGTCTAAATTGCTATCTACATGATCTACATTGGTATCTACTACTTCTCCTTGACAACAAGCACTGACACACCTAATTTTTACGGGAATAGTATTTTTATTTTCATTTTCCTTGCAACAACAACACCATAACTCTTTAATCCATGTTAAAAAGTTTCCCATCCTTCTGGAAACAACCTTTGTTGACGTTGTTGGATCTCTTTTGTAATATCTTCACGAGTTGTCTTTTTGCCAAAAACAGTTTTTGGAATATCAGCGTCTACAATTTCCTCAATAAACTGCTTCCAACCATGTGGTGGTTCTCGTCGTTCTTTTCTTCTTGTGGCAACAAATGCTTCTTTCAACAAATCAATAATGTTGGAATTCGTAATGACAGTACCCGTTTTTTAAAACAAGTTCATTTTTATCTTTTTATCTGTCCATCTCGTACCATATTTCTTAAGTTCTGCCACAAGTTGTGTTAGTTTTACATGATAAATAGGTTGAACATGGTTTAGAAACTGTTGTGACTTTTCTGATTTTTCTGCATTGGATGATGTAACAGACTTTTGTCGTTGTTGTTGTGACTGAATTGTTCGTAAATGACGGCCAAGCACTTGAGACATTTCTATTGCCTTTTCACGAGTTCGTTTCCCACGTAATGTTTATTCACTTTCGTTTTGATTTCACCATCTTTTCCCTTCTTTTCTAACAACATTTTATATTCATATTCAGGAATGAGGACCAGTTTCAACGTATGTTTCATTTTAACAGCAACTGAGCTAACAAGGGTAATGCAAATTTAGCAATAGCTCCTATGAATCCTCCTTTCTGATTAACCAGCTTCTTTTTTCTTCGAAGTGATATCTTCTTATCTGCCAGTGTGCGTAGGGTATGACGTTCACGCTTGAATTCCTTATACCTTTTTGAACTTACGGGTAAATGTTCTCGCAATATATTCAAACAAATTTCAAACAAGCTAGTTAATTCCTCCTTAGTAGCTTGTTGTAGCAATGATTTACGTCGTTTAGGCCCGCTGCGTGCGAGCAAGTGAAGAAAAGGTTGATTAGCTTGAATACGTTTAGACATCTTGGCTGCGAATGGGTAAGTGACTTGGCTCTTGTCCATACGCTACTTTATCAACATATACGTAATGTGTATCTTTTGGTAAAATGCCTGTACGAATATATAGTTGATCATTCGTCTTCGGCTTCCAATCAATGAATAAATAGCCATGTGGTTTGCAGGTAGCATCTTGATAGGCTTCTATGAGAAATTGAGATTTTCCAGGATACATTTGTCGCGCTAGTGTACTTATTTGTTGACTGTCTCTAGGATTTTTAAACAGAATGATGAAATGTGTATTCAAATGAATATTTCGCATTTCTCTACCATGATGGAACAAATTATGCACAATAAAAATAATGCTTAGATTTTGATGACTGCTGCCAATACTAAAGAGACGTGTCATTCGCTCATCGCTATGACATTTGGTCATTAAGTCATCAATGATGAGTAAGTTTGGTTTTTTCGGGTTAAAACGCTCTTCAATGTCATCTGGAATGCCTTGGTAAAATTCCACACCTTTCATTCCCTTATACAAAGGCTGATCTGCTGCATAGAGCCATAAAATGGTTTTTGGAGAACGTTTAATTAACTTTGGTTCCAGAATTTCCCTAACTAGAGAAGTTTTACCTCTGCCTGTAGGCCCAGAGACCAAACATGTGAATGGATGCTTCATTTTTTAATGTCTGTTTCTTTCACCCAACTGTTAAACTTAACAAATAATTCTTTAACACCTCGTCTTTTTCGTGTTTTCAAATGCTTTTCAATTCTGTAGACAGATTCAATATCTTTTGTCACTTTCTAAAGTCTTCTTCATAGAAATGTCCATCAATATCTTCGTCCAAAAAGTTTTTCACACGATACAAGTATATTCCTTGCTTCTTACAACGATCTGTGATAATGAAGACTTCTTGCGTCTACTTTATATGATAATCCCGTTGAAATACATATTTCATGTGAGAAATGCGAACCTGATCACCAATTGTAAATTTGTAAGTTTTTTTCTTCTTCTTTGGTTTTAATTTCAATTTGTCTACATACATATACTTCCACACTTTCGATTCGTTGTCTTTACGAATATCTGCAGGAGCATACTTATTAGGGAGGGAGCCATGAGGTCTATGGTTGTAATTAATTATACACGAAGTCTGGAAGGATGTCCATATATCGATGAGTTTGATCATGTAGGAAATATCGATACATCAATCCCTTTAGAGTACGAATGACACTCTCAGCAAAGTTGGCTTTGGTTTCATTCTTTGTCGTATAGGCATGTATTCCCTCCTTCTTCAAAAATGCTTTTACCCATCTGTTTTAAATTCAGTTCCTTTATCTGACCTTAGAGTTCGTGGTCTTCGTTGTTTTCCATGAAAAATCTTTTGAAAAGCTTCTATGACGCTGGTATGTGATTTATTAGGTATTGGTTGCACCCACAAATATTTGGAAAACACATAAATGACAACCAATAAAAAGAGGATATCATCATTATAGGGAGCTATGTTTCCCATGTCAGCTAAATCAATATCCAACATGTCATCAATACCACGTGTAATGACACGTTGCCTTTTAAACCTGTATTTTACAGGTTGTAGTAAACTGAAGGCATCTTGATCTTGCAACCATTTCTTCACTTGTAAAATGAGTGACTGGTTGATCATGTTTTTTTAATATGTGATAAAGTTTGTAAGGACCAGCAAATGCCCCTGGTTGACCAGGTTTAAAGTAAATATTGGTTAAGTAGTCTTTCCACACTAAATGATCAACCCTTGTCAACACTTGTGTTTTATTTTGTCTTACAACTCAATCAACATGTTTTTATAACTCAACCAACATATTTTATAACTCAATCAACATATCTTACAAATCAAGTATTGATACAATGGTGTGAATAATTGGAGTCCATTGATCTTCAATGTATATTAACCAACTACTTAATTCATCAAATGCATCTACACCATGTTTTTCACAACATTGATTTGCATTATCTAACACTTTATCTAAATAAATTTAATATTTAGCTTCATTTCAATATGCATAGACACATGTAGAATGACAAGTATGTTCTGAACACTCTTCATTTTGACAAGCAGGACATACTAAACATGTAAATTTTTTTACAGCTAATAAAATTTCTTCACAATATGTTTTTTGCACAATATATTGTCTCAATGTAATGTCTGTCATTATACTGCAATATAGATTAACCACTCTCTCACTTCATCAAACAGTCTTGGATCAAATGCTTCCACATCAAACTCCTCAGCTCCGTCAATGATTGAAAGCATACACTCTTTGATAAAATCCTCAGTTGTTGTTGAATAGATCCAAAAACGCGCCAGTTCACTTATCATGTAGTCCACATACTTCTCCTTGAAACACGTTTCGTTGTCGTCATCGTTGTTGTCATCGCTTTACATAACCACTTCTTCTTCCTCAAGATGCTCTAGATGTGCCTTCAAATTTGTGCTAAGTGGTTTGGCGCTACCATTTACAAGCGCATTTGCAACCCAGAACGGGTAGTCAGATCCTTCAGGATCTAGCGTTTCTTGCTGTACTGTAGACAGGTCTGAAGGAGCACCTAACGCTTCCTCAGGCTTTCTTTGCTGTACTGTAGACACGTCTGACGGAGCCCCTAATGCTTCCTCCAAGGCTTTTTCAGCTTCTGTCATTGTACTTAGGAACGCAGCAGTCTCCTCTGCAGTTAAAACTGCATCTGTAAAAGCCGTTGTTGCGTTGCCGAACAAGCTATCAATTTCCATGTTGTTAGCTGATGTTGCTATCAGAGACGATTCCATGATGTCTTGGTAATGTAATTGTTATGAATGGCGAACGACCCTTTTTATACTACTCATGTATGGTGACACAGTGGCCTGTGGCCCAGTGGCCGGGGGGGGGGGGGGAGGTCCTCACACGGCATATGTCTGGGCACACCGAGGGGAGGTCCTCACATGGTACAGGCTCTTGGTATATGGTATAGATAGAGTGAGTCGGCCGGCCGGGGGGCCTGCCGGGTGGTCGGCCGGGGGGAGGGGGCTGCTGCTAGCCTCGTTTTAAGGCAGCCTCGCAGTCTATGCAATCAGTTTGCTTCTATTTGTTGGCGGGATAACATGCAGTACAAAGAAGCGTTCTTTAGCACTGAGCGCAAGCAGAAATTTTTCCTCACGGAGAAGGATATTAACCTCTTTGAGGAAATTTATATCGAGTATCAGGTCTATATGCTCGAAAAGTGGAGGCAACTTTAGACGGCTACCACCCAGGAGTACAACCGGTTTGGCACGGCGGCGGAGGAGAGTCACAAACGGCTAAGGCACCAGTCACCAGTGAAGTTGCCGAATCCGTCGCCCTGCAAGAAAGCAACTCCAGTCAAGATGGCTAGCCCGAGGAAGCCAGACGTCACTATCCGCAGGATGCCGGTCGAACAGCCCTGCTGATGAACTGGCACCCGCTGTCGCCAGCATTACAGACACGCCAGTAACGACCAACGCCAGCCAGATGCAGCCGCCTTCCGACTATGGTCGCGCCACTGACCTAGTTGAGATGAAACTGGAGGACGACTCTGGCAAAGAGTCAACACTCCAGGACGTCGTGCGTTTTCTGGACACTGTAGAAATGTACGCTACTGTGAGTTCTGCGGCTTTCTGATTCCGCAGGGCGTCACAACGAGAGCGCACGAAGCTGGATGCCAAGAGGCTATGAAGTCCGAACAGCACACGTGTAGTGTTCTGGGAACGTTTTTCACTTCAAACAGGGCTGGGGTAGCGGCGCATAGGAGGAAGGTCGGCTGCAAGGAAGACAGCAGCGGCGGCAGCGGCACCAAGAAGAGGAACTAAGACCTCCACGGCCGCTCTTTAGCGCCCCCCACTAATAAGCGCTAAACATGTCATGGGAAATGATTATACCCCCTTTTTTATACCCCCTTTGAATTTAAGGGGGGCCACATAGGTGAGCTCGAACCATATAGCTATGAGTCCTCTGCTTCAAATAACAGTTGAGGAGCTTGTACATTTGGGGAGCTGTCTGTCTGTCTGTCTGTCCGTCTTCGATTTATACCCCCTTTGAATTTGAGGGGGCTCCAACCATGTGGCTATGAGTCCTCTGCTTTAAAAATAAAATGAAAAAAATAAAAAAAAAATTAAAAGGGCGGCTGCCCGTCTGTCGTAGTGTTGGCATGTATGTGTGTGTGTGTGTGCGGAGAGAGAGAGAGAGAGAGTGAAAGAGAGACTGAGAAAAAAGTTGCCGCCTGGGTTAAAATACTTATGTGGCTTACGAAATGAAACGCTAACTCAGTCTAGGTGTTGGTATGTGGTGTGTGTGTGTGGAGAGAGAGAGAGAGAGAGAGAGAGAGAGAGAGAGAGAGAGAGAGAGAGAGAGAGAGAGAGAGAGAGAGCGAGAGAGCGAAAGAGAGACTGAAAAAAGTTGCCGTCTGGGTTAAAATACCTATGTGGCTTACGAAATGAAACGCTAACTCATTCGTGGTGTTGGTATGTGTGTGTGTGTGTGTGTGTGTGGAGAGATAGAGTGAAAGAGAGACTGAGGAAAAACAGTTACCGTCTGGGTTAAAATACCTATGTGGCTTACGAAATGAAACGCTAACTCAGTCGTGGTGATGGTATGTGTGTGGAGAGAGAGAGAGAGAGAGAGAGAGAGAGAGAGAGTGAAAGAGAGACTGAGAAAAAAAGTTACCGTCTGTCCGCGGCTGTCCGCGTCTGTCCGTCTGCCCGCCATCCATGTGACGTCATTATAACGTCATTATAACGTCACTGTTTTAGTATGCCGATGGGCGTACTAAAACAGTCATGACGTCATTTTGACGTCACTGTTTTAGTATGCCCATTATATATTGTTTTAGTATGCCCACTATATAACTACTCACCATGCACCACTCTAAAATGCCAAGGCATACAACGAATATAATTTTTGACACATAAAATATAAGTATGCACCGGAATTCACAGTGATATTCTGGCCTGAATCAGTTGAATTTCTTGGGAATTAATTTCGGTAAAACACAGCGATTTTGACCCGATATAACAGCTTAATCATTAAAAATCCGAGTTTCTATTTCTTTTGAAAATATTCCTAAACTGTAGAAAACACTACAAGAAGTATAAAATTGCACCTATACTCAATTTCACTTTAAATTTTATTGTTTTATGGCACATTTTTATATAGTCAACAGAACATTTTTCTGAAAATATTTATTTTACAAATATAGAAAACAATGATTATTACAGTGACAAATTCTCTGTAATATACAACTGATAAATATTGATAAAACTACATTATTATTTTTATCGCATGTCGTCATAATGACTGTTATATCTTTCACAAATAAACCTTAATCGGATTAGCCATACAATATAAAGCTCGGTTATCTCGTTTAATCGATGTAACTTTACTATTACAATATTTCCATAAATGATGGCTAAAACTCCTTGAATTTTGAAGTAAGATATTTTGCTCCAATTTTTTTGTGTATATGTAGATTTCAGAGCCTGCCAAAGAGATTGACCAAAGAGCAACAGAAGAACTATGTAAATAATTTGTTTTAACGGATTCTCTCTTACTCACTTCTGCCAAAGGACTAAAAGTTTCTTGCTTGAAACATTCCATATCGGGCGTAACGTCGAGCGTGAGTAAAGTTGGCTATTTGAACAATCCGCCCAAAGAGTGTCTCTTTCCTTTTACTTCTATTACGCATGCATTTAAAATAATTTGTATACAGTGCACTATAACAATGGGCTTCTATAATAAATGCATTCTATAACAAGAAATTACGTACGTACCTAACCAATTGCTGCTGATCCTGCAAACTATCGAAACTAGTGGGTGTTTAAAAAGCAATTTTCCTATTGCATGAGCTTTGGCAAGAGATGACGTAACTACATTAAGACTCTTGCAGGAAAATCAGCTTCTTCTGCCAGCTATGAAACGCTTCTCTGGCCTATTTTCACTTCGTAATATTCTTTATTTTTATTTTTGTATCCTTTTCAGTAGTTTTGGTAAATCGTTGTTCTGATTTTTTTCGGTTTCGGAGTGTTTCTAATTTTTTTATATAAAACAGAAATGCACTCTATATTAAGGTTTTCTTCAACTGTTGCTTATTTCAATAAATATATGAGACAAATGTGATTACCTTGAAAGTAAATCTCTAAGCATTTTACACATGTATAACTTTTGGTAAATTTTCATATCGAACCTAAACAAATTAATAGTCACTTTTGGTTAAAATTAATATTTCTATTAACATTCCATTGGTCACATATGAATAATTAGACATAACTGTTTTAAACACTTGTATTATTTATTGCTACAAATATTTTGTGAGATCTGCAATCCTTCAAGAAGTACTGTATCATACGAGACATAAACCTACTTGTGGCTTCAGCGGGTTTGAGCATTGCTGTACGTTTGCAGCTAGTGCCTGAGCTACTTTTCCTGTAATCATACCATGCGGAGTGTTTAACAACAAAATGCAAAATATTTTTTATTCAATTACTAAGAACAAATGTGACAGATTCAAAATGATGCTTTGCTAGGAATTTGATAGAAGTATTAAAACTGCTTATGATGCGCAGCATAGTTTAAATGAACTAATAAATGGAACCGATATTGCTGAGTCTCTACCTCTACTCCAGCCCGTGTTCTGTCATCTACCGATTACTCCCTGGATCTCCCCTCTGGCCATTTTTCCCTGGCGCTTTTTCCCCGACCCTATCCCTCTCAATGTAACATTCAGTCAAAAATTAGTAACTGTTTAAGAAAAGAAATCACATTATGCCTGACATATTCTCCGTTTAAGTGTCGTCTGTTTCTTATTTTATTTAGTTTAGTTATTTTGATTTTCATTAATGTCGTCCAATTCGCCAGCAGCTGAGCCTACAGAAATCCTTCAAAATATAGTTTATATTTTTACCACATTGTCTTTAATTATTTATATACAGTTTGTTTCAATAGCAAAAGCTCTGCAGATTAATTGTTAAATGTAATATAAGTAATTACTCACTTTATTTTAATAGGAACAAAAAAGACCTTCTTTTTACATAGTCTCCAAAATTAGTAAATGTTCTTAAAATAAGATATTAAAAAGGTTGTGACAACTGTGTAATTTATTTTATGAGTTTCACGTGCGAGCCGTTAAGGACACACAAAAATTCCTTAGTTAATTTGATGATGTTTTCACGAAGATATCAAATCTCTAATTTCTTAGATGCCTCGGTTTAGGAACATTAGAAACATTTCGTTACTATTTAGCAAAAGGAATGAGCCCTGGTTGAAGAAGAAATTTAAAGAATTAAAATCCCATGCGAGCATCTGTATGTGATTTCCAGTTCGAAAAATTATCCATAAAACTCCAGTTAAATTTCGTGAAATGGCCCATCATTAAACAAAAGAATATCCTAATTTGTGAAGGCACGCGCCTGCGCAAAATGATATTCTATCCATTCAGTATAAGCACTGACATATAGATTATGCTTTGGACGCTTTTAAAACCCAAAACACACCATTTTATTTAAAAATTTGCCATCTTTTTACCACATTGTCTGTAATTATTCTATCCAATCGGTATAAGCACTGACATATAGATTATGCTTTGGACGCTTTTGAAAACACACCAGTTTATTTAAAAATTTGCCATCTTTAAAATTTATCCAAGAGAAACTTAGAAAATTTATTCGAGCACTTGAAGAATTAAAATATTTTGTGAAATAAAAGGCAACTCGAAACGTAGAAACATTTATTATTATTATTAATATTAACCCGAAAAGTGACCCTGTTTTACTGGTGCCGTGACCAGGATAAAAAACCCAACTTAATGGAAAAATCAATAACAGCAACAAATTACACGGACGAGTTTAGAAGATTTCTAATCACATATTCGCTCCAAGGAATTTTCAATTTTGGCAAACTCAGTTCAAAGTCAGAAGAGGAACAACAATCACAAGAAGTCATAGAAATATCCAACACGGAGGAACCCATTATTATATCGGACGACGAAGAGCCACAACAGGACGTAAGAAGGGTGGTCCGGAGGAACAACAGACCATTTAAACGGCTGGTAGTTCGTTTAAATAAGCGAACAGGGAGGACAACTGCCTTTTGGATGGATCCAACCCTATCCAAAAAGTGGACAGAGAAACGCAGACTGAAATTGAGGAAAACCAACAAGAGTGCTCAACTTCCCAGAGGACTAGGCAAAATTAAGGTTAATGACATATTATGTTATATCAATGCCAATTCTTTAACAAGCAGTGAATGTAAAAAAATAAAATAAACTAAAACGAACCCAAACAATGTACCCTTATCCGCCCGAGGGTCTTGACCCTCTATCGTTGTTTCAAATGTCTACCAAAAATTTACAATCTTAAATGAGGGCCCAAGGAAGTTCAAAGACTGGCTTCGAGAGATAGATCGTATGGGATCTGTCGTCGAAGCCGATGACGAAAGATATAGGGCTTTCGCGATGTAAGCCCTTAAAGGGCCTGCCTCGGATTATCTAGGGAGAGTATTAAAACAAAACCCCAAAATTCCATGGCTTCAACTCAAACAGTTGTTGACATCCCAATGCAATGATTCGGGATAGCCACCTGGCTAAACCAAAATTGTGTAAGCTTACACAACACAAAGACGAATCGATACAAAATTTCACTGAGCGAATTTTTCATTTGGGTGAAGAGGCTTATTTAGGAAAAGAAATTACCAACCCCCTTATCCAACAGTCTTGGTAGACATTCTAATTGATGGAATTTTGAATCATTTTATTTCCCGAAAGCTTATTCGAAAAAAGCCGAACGATCTTGATGTTGCGCTAAAGATCGCAATGCAAGAGCAGCAAGCTGCCAAATCTTTTGAAATCCGGCGTAGGAATGAGGAACCTATGGATATCAATGTTGTCAATACAGATAAAGGTTAGATAAAATGGCAGATGCCATTTTAAATTTAAGCGCACAGGTGGAAAACATTCTGTCGTTTAAAGCTAAACAAGTAGATCCCCGTCCTACCCCCGTTAGAAAAGTGTTATTACCAACACCCAAGGTGAGTCCCAAATTTGAATAGACCGATGATAATAAGCCTATCTTTTTCTGTTATAAGAAAGTAGTTCACAAGAAAGAAAAGGGAGTGTCGAGCAAAGGAATTTACTGCTTCAAAGGCTCAAACAAAGTTAAACTAGAACAGTCTGATTCTCATCGAACCGAAAAATCAGACGACGGCCACGGTTCTACCAACACAAAAAGGTCTAAATAATAGAGAGCAAAGTATGTCCACTTTCATTTAAAAATTTAAATATGAAGGTTTATTAGTGTCAATCACAGTCTAATTAGAGTGGATACCTTAGAAAAGATAAACGCAAACTTATGCGAGAAAAATCAACTTAAATAGAGTTATAAGTTGTTTCGACAGTTATATTTAAATTTCAGTTGGAGAAAAAGTCATTAAAACGTGAATTTCAAGTTGTTAAAGGTCTAAAACATGGGGTGCATTTGGGCATAGATTTTCTAACTTCTGAAAAAGCAAAATTAGATTTTGAAAAAAAATTTGGCAATAGCCAATCAAATGACTGTACTCCAAAATCAAGGTGAAAGTAAGGAATCGGAAGAATTTTTAGCAAAACCAAAACATAAAGGTTTTCTGGAACCAAAAAGCATTACCCTGGTTAAATCGGCTTCAAGAAACCTCTTAAAAGAAACTGTTTAATCTCTCCGCTGAATTCTGCCACATTTTAGAAACAACCAGGTTTATATTCCCTGAAGGTATTAGTTAAGAGTAGCAAGCACCTCGTTATAACAGTTTACAATGAAACCTTCACTGTTTTTGCTATTGAAAAGGGACAGTCTATGGCTTTGATTGAGAATATTAAAGACCAGATTTCTTACACTTACACCTAAGAAGATAACAATTCAGAACCTACCCCATTAAATATCAATTTAACAGAGTCACACAAACACACTCAGCAAAACACAATACGAACAAGTATTTGTACTGGCGAAAAGTCTGAGCCTGTCTCTGAAAACAACACTAACACTCAGTCACCAAATAGTCAATTGTCACCCTCACAACAAGAGAGGTTAAAAGAATTTCTTAACCCATATTTGCCAAATCTGATTTTGATTTAGGCCATGCACATTTAACAGAAGTAAACCTTGATACAGGAGATAGCAAGCTAAAAAACAGCTACCTTTGAGATTTCCATTTTCTCAGCGGTTAATTTTAGAAAAAAGACTTAGAAGAGCTTTAAGCTGCTGGAATTATAAAACGCTCAAAATCCCTGTGCAGTTTTCCAATTTTATTTGAACCAAGGTAAGATGGAAGTAACCCTAGAATGTGTGTCGATTATTGAAAATTAAACAAAGTCCTAGTGCAGAGTAGCTATTCTCTGCCTAATATTAATGACATTTTGGCATCTATGCAAAGCGCACAGATTTACAGCGTGCGTGATCTTAAATCAGGGTACTATCAATTACCTATTAGGTATGACGGTCGCGCAAAGACTGCTTCTGTCTGCTACAAAGGTTTGTTTGAATTCAATGTTTTGACCTTTGGGTTAAGTTCTGCGCTCCCTGCATTTCAAGAAGTAATGGCCTATGCTTTAGGCGAGGCTTTGAATGATTTTGCAGTAGTATATTTAGATGATATGATCATCTTTCTAAATTCAGTTGAGGTACATTTTGGACACTTGAAATTAGTGTTTGATAAATTGGAAAAGGCGGGTTTGAAACTGAAGGAGTCCAAATGCGAGTTCTTTCAAAGCAAAGTCAAATACCTAGGCCACGTTATATCCGGACAAGGGATTGAACCTGACCCATACAAGCTAAGAGCAATTCAAATACTGCAGCCACCACAGACGGTGAAGGAGGTAAGATCCATTGTGGGTATGACCTCTTACTACAGGGCGTACACAGATGGATTCAGTGAAATTTTTAGACCCCTCACAGAGCTTACTCGGAAAAATACTAAATTTGTGTGGAATCAAAGAAGCCAGGAAGCTTTCGATATACTTAAACAAAGCCCCTGTATTAGCGCAACCTTAAACTGGCCAACCCTACAAACTATACACAGATGCTTCGAATTACGCTTGTGGTGCCCTTCTCACCCAAATATATGGGGACCATGAAAATTCAATCCAATATATTTCGCGACAATTATCCAAAACACAACAAAAATGGCCAGTTATTTATCGTGTTTGCAGTAAATAGGCGTCGTCAATTTTTTGGCAGTAAACAATATTTACAAACCATACACCCTTGCGTTCGTTCTTTACGTCAGAAATGAAAAACGTTCGAATTTAACTTTGTGCGGTTATGCTTGATAAATATGGATGTGATACTGAATATAAAAAGGGTTTTATTAACCTCGCAGCAGACCTTCTTTCTAGAATACGTTTGCATGATTAAGATATTCAGAAAAATCCAGAAGACGAAAACATTAATGCACAAATTGACGTCATAGATAGTTTAATCCTTCCATACAGGACGTTACAAGATAACAATTCTTTTGATAAACAATCAGAAAGAGAAAGTTAAGAAAAAGATCCAGATCTTTAAGACAGTTTAGAAGTTAAAATTATGAATAAAATTGCCTGTTTGTAAAGGCAGGATCCGCTAATTTTAGATATCATTTCAATCATACAAGTGGAAAAAGATAAAAAGGTAAATAGAGAATTCCTTCTTGAAAACGATGTTTTATATCACATCTCAACGACCGTGAAAAACGACGCAACGTCACGACTGCAATTAGTTGTTCCAGAAAACATGAAATCGGAAATACTAAATCAAATAAATTCGTCAGAGTTTAGAGGTGGTCATATGGGTCAAGACAAATTACAACTAAGGTATTTCTGGAATAATATGTATCTCGACACCGTCCAGCTTTTAAATAACTTGTCTTTGACGCTCCCGGTTAATGAGAAAAACAAGGGTGCCCATGCAAGGCATGCCCATGCCAAATTACCCATTCGAAATTGTAGGGATAGGTACTAGTGGCCCATTGTAGATAGTAAGAAATACGCCGTTACCATAATTGATCATTTCAGCTCATGGCCTGATGGTTACCCTGCTCCAAATAAAAGATGACTGAAACTTTAGCTTCCCTATTGTTCGAAAAATTCATCCCCACTCACGTTTGCCCAAGGGAAATTTTCAGTGATAATGGCACTGGATTTGTACATTGTTGTTCAAACGCCTTAAGATTTCACAAGTTAAATGTTCAATTTATCATCCAAATACTAATGGCAAAACAGAGCGCTTCCACAGGTGTATGAATAACATCATCGCAAAATATGCGTATCGGAATCAGTACACGTAAGATAAATACATTCCAGGACTATTTATGGCTTATAGAACTTCGGTAAATGAAAGTAAAAAATTTGCTCCGTATTTTTTGGTGCTTGTAAGAGACCCTGTGTTACCAATGGACACTTTACTTATCCCCAAATTTAAATACATGGGGAGATTATGCATGCTTGAAAGGCTGCACTAAGCATACAAAGAAGCCCAGGGCAACTTATCTGACTCCAAACAGCGAAACAAGGTAAGAGTTAATCAAAAGACTGAGCCAGTCTTGCTGTCTTTTATTTTGAAAAATTAGTCAATCCATGTGAAACATCCAAATTCTCACTGTCATGGAAACCTTTCTATCGTGTAGTAGAAAAGAGATCTCCTATAGATTATCTTATTCGAGATCAGTCTACCGGGAAAGGGAAGCTAGTACACGCAGAGAATTTAAAACACGCTAACCCTGAACAGGTATGGGATGCCCCTTGTGATAACTTAGAGTACATTGAAGATGAAAGAATAGGTGACGCGCCAAAGAGAGTTCAACCGATACGCAAAATAAATTTAGCAGGTAGGTCATTAACCAATGACATAAACGACCAATAAAGCTTGAGCAACACCCCGCATTTTCATTTGTCTAAGTTACTCGAACCCCCACATAAACGACAACGAGCGTGTTCAGAGAGCCTTGATGAGTGTGAACACAATAATACAATAGGCAATGAAGGTATTTTAGTAACCCTGTCACCGAATGACAAATGCATTGGCCATGAACCCCTGCCTTCTGAAAAAATAAAAAAGGCACAAGTCAAGCAAGGACCTTTCAAAAGAGGAAAAGGCTAAACGCCTGCGAGTGGCATGCGTCAACAAAGCATGAACCCGATATCTGAAATTTTATTGGATTAAACATCGAGTCAAAACAAAGCAATTTATTTTTCAAGGCTTGATAGCTGGCTCTTATTTTAGGTCCGTCACATGATTTGACACAGTGTAAAAATGTAAATATACAACTAGGCACGATAATTTATCACGCATGGGTATAAAGTTGTATTTTGAAGGAAACTTTTGTGTTCCATACTGGCATTAATAAAATTCATTTAAGATATGAATTTTAATTAACTTAAGTTCAAAACAGTTTGAATTTGAATGACATGCCATAAAAGAAATACAGTTTTCTTTTACTTACAGAATGGACACAATTACTTATTTTATCTTGCTTTTCTGCCCGCTACTAGCGCTCTCGTAAGGCAGCATCGGTGTTTTCTTTGTACAACATGATCATGTTTACTTATCCTACAGCTCGTGGCTCGTGACATTAACGATAGACTTAAACCAGTATGAGGAGCAAATTAATATGATCCGAAAAGAAATCGAGACCTTTAATGTTGCCTTTGAAAGTTTAAGGCATCAAAGTCTTGAAATGTCAAACACTTACCACTCATACATTGTTGCTGAATTCTCAGCAATACACGAAGACATCACAAGCCTTTTTCAACGAGAACTTGCACAATTTGATACAAATTTTGATTCTATTCTACAAAAAATTAACAAATTACGTCCTCTGGAAACGAAGGTATATAAGCCAAGATCATAGAGAGCAATCATTCCTGTTGTTGGAGAACTTTTGCAAAATTTATTTGGCACTGTCTCAGAAAAAAAGTTTGACCAAATTGAAACGCACTCTTTTTAAAATAAGGGATTCCCAATCAGAGTTAGTTCATATTGTTGAAAATAGTGTTACCATATTAAATAATACTCATAACGAAGTAAAGGCTATTTGAGAAATCATTGGCTATTTACTAGAAACTTCAAAATTATTCCACGAAGAAATGAGATCTATTATAGATCAGGTGCAAAACCAAATCCTGCCTGAGTAAACATTGGCCCAGTTAATTAATAGCATTCATGATATCTTTCCCGTCGGATCTCATACTTTTAGGAAAAAACGAAGAGTCCCTGAAACTTCTCTTAATTCAATCTAACATTCAAGGTGATTTACCCATTTCACTATTTCTGCCCTCATAATTTATCCCTATTTTTCGTCAGATACCGAATTTAGTTCCAATTGCAATGACTCTCCCTCTTGATGTACGAGACATAGAAATGTTATCATATCATAAGTTTTTAAAATCACTCATTATCTCCAGTAGGTTCAAGTTTCACATTCACATTAATCTTACCCCCAAATACAAGATACGATATATTTAAGGAAGTATCAATGCCTTTTCAAGATAAATCAGCTGGATTATGAGCTGAATATGAATTTAGCCAATTATTTGGTGATCTCTAAGTCCCGAAAGTGCTTTCTTAATAAGGGGAAAAAGATATTTGCCAACAGAGTCCTATTTGTAAACACAGTCACCCCTGTATAATGCCGAAAAATGTATACTTTATTTTTAGATGACGGACCCGGAAAATATAAGAAAATATTATGCAACCCGCATTTCATGCCTTACCTAATGTTAAATATGGGTCATTTCAACGTCTTTTTCTTTACAAATGCAAAAGCATTGCCTTGACATAAGTAATAAAAACCCCACTAAAGCCTAACGAAATTACTTAATATTATAGACTTACAAAAAGAATGTGGTGGAGAATCGCCTTTCTTTAACCTCCATATTAATAAAACGGAAAACCTGGATATTTAAGCGAAATGCAGAATGAAAATAAAATAAAATTAAATAAAATCGCACCTTGAATGTATTGTAAGAATTAAAAGCTTAAATACCGAACGGCCAGAACGAGCGGTTTCTGACAGTTGGGCTCACATATTGTCGGGTAATTTGTCACGAGTAAGCCTGAGAAATCTGGCGGGAGCCGCGTCAAACACCCCAGGAGCAACAAAAAGAGATTAGGAGCAAGTGAGTTATTGTGTTAAATTCATCAGCACAAAAACTGATAAATGACATTTACATGGCCATATTTTGAAGACTTTAGTCGTGGTTTATCCATAAATTTGTTGAATGAATTCAAATGTGACTTCGCATGTATTTATTCCATTGAAGATTACATTGCTGATTTAAGGTAATATCCACGCTCAAGTTAAAAAATATCCATATAATAAAAGTTTATATGTTTCCTACTGTTTAATGTACACACTGGTTTTTTGTGTGTTATTTAGAAACACACGTTTGAAAAACGTTATATGTATACTTAGTCGCCATTGGTCATTGGTCGGTTACGCATGCTTAAAGAAATCACAAAATTTTGTGTAAAAATAGTTTTGATTGGACATTTCTTTTCACATGTGAGAGTGACGGTCAGTGCCTGGTCTTCATTTGAATAGTGTTTTATAAATGGATAAAAGTTAGGTTGCGTTGATACCTTCAGTTCTTTAATAGCAAGTTAAATGTTTAATTATGCATTCATTGGGTATCTTAAGAGGGGTACCCTCGCTTCAATTAGCCGGGATGGCTTTTAGTATTTTATTCCTTTCGCGATGGGTTAAAAGACGTTGAACCTGTTTGTGAATGCACAAAATACTGTAAAGAGATTTCGATTAACAATGTGGTTTATTGATTAGTATATATATATATATATATATATATATATATATATATATATATATATATATATATATATATATATATATATATATATATATATATATATATTAGAGAAGATATAAAAATTATTTGACAAGAAGTTCCTTTGTTATTGCTTAAAAAGAGCTTACTTAACAATAATCTTTTATCAAAAAGAGGGATGCTTTTCTGATTTTTAGGTGCGGCGAGTGTCACAAAGGCCTTCTTTGTATTAAATAATGTAATTACGTAGTCTTTATTATTAGTAAATTTTCTTTAAAAAATAAGATATTAAAAAGGGTGTGACCGCTGAGATCAAGTGTTATTTGTTTCACGTGCGAACCTGTAAAGATACCCAAAAATTTGTTGGTGTTTTCACGAAGATATTAAACGTCTAATTTCTTAGATGTCCTGATTTAGATATTAAACGTTGCGTCATCAATTCATTACTTTTTAGCAAATGGAATTAGGCTTGTGTCATTTCCAGCTCAAAAAATTATCCGTAAAAGTTTCGTGAAATGACCCACTATTAAGCAAAAGAAAATCCTAATTTTTGAAGGCACGCGTGTGGAACTAATAGATATCTGACAGGTAGATTGAGTTTTAGATGCTTTTGGAAACACATCATTTTATTTTACAATTTGTCATGTTTAAAATTGATCCAAGAAAAACTTAAAACAAAATTTTTTCGAGCACTTGTAAAACAAAAATTGCAAAATAAAATGAAATTGGAAAGGTAGAAACACTTATTATTATTAAGCTGAAAAGTGACTCTGCTGTATATTCGATAAATGGTATAAGATAGCTCTAACAGCGATCTTTAATTGCAATTTTCTCATTCGTTCGAATATTCTGGCATCAGTTACATCAATACTTCAATTGAGCTTCGAAATGAGGCTTTGAACATTTTATGCATTTATTCTAACACATAAATGAGATACAAAACACAAATTATTTGTCTCCGTAGCAGAACAGAATGCTATATAAAGGAGTTGTTTATATTTTAGAATACGACGGTGTTGCTTATATTACAGAGTACAACGGTGTACTGCATATTACATAGTATAAAGGTGTTACATATATTGTACATACAGATTTCACGTAAATATATGTACCGAAATATGCAATCATTGCAGATACTCCTCTGTTTTTTAACTACAACAACGCGTTTGTTTGGGGCAGGTATTGGAATTACATCACCATAGCAACCATTTGCGTCTTCAGTGAACCACTCAACATATCTGGCACAGAGTTCTACCTCAGCCTTCTGTAACAAAATTAACTTCAACGCATGAAAGCATTTATTTCTGATTTTACCAAAATTGTGAACATAGTCACGATATTAGTGGGTACTCGTGTAAGGTGCCGTGTGACTTTCGACGGCGCAAGGTTAACAAATGTAGTAAGTAGAAATAAACTAATCTCTCTCTTGAATATTTGTTGTTATTTTCCTTATTTAATACTTTATCCTTGATAATGAAATAAATTCAATGCTCAAAACTCCGCTATGTTTAACACACAAAACCTTCTTGCTTTAATTTTTCTAACCAACGCAGCTGTGCTTCCGACAAATAAACTGCTATCGATGTAACAACCAAGTTCCTTATATACTAACTGGCAGAACAGTAGCCGCTAATTAAAAATGCGACCAATCAAAGTGTTTCGCGTCTTAATCAAGAACCAGTAGGAAAATACCTACCCGAAAACACATGTTCCGAGTTATATAGGAACAAAAAGGTTGTGTCTTTGGAACGATCATGAACTCCTTTTCAAAACGGCAATATCGGTTACGATCTTCGTTATTTCTCAAAACTTGAAAAATACATGAAAGTTTGTGCTAACTAACAACACAATTTTACTCGTCTCAAAAGCCAATAAAACCGGAAGTCATCTCAATGAGCTCTATCATATCCTATATAAAACTTGTAAATCCAAAGTCAAGTTCCTGAGATATCCCTTATACTCAGAGCATTAGCAAATTTTTAAATGGCGTAAAATCTATCAACGAGACTTCAAACGAACTCGAAATTAGTACCATCATGTTCCTTATGCCAAGATCCCACTAGATCCCAAAGTGATTACCGCGGTCCTATCACGCTTTGTACTAAATGGGTCACTTCAACAGTTTCCCGTCATATTCACTCGCGCAAAAAGCTTATTCGTCACTTAACAAAACGTAGATGGAAAGACTGCAACCGGACGGCGCTACTTGGTATTCAAATATTATTACAATGGGCATCAATTACATCAATTACACGTTCAAAACATCAAAACACGATACATCTACATACGGCGCGATATTAACAAAAGTATTAGAAAGTCATTTTTGCATACCCTAACACAATGAAAACGCTTGAAAACTTTCGCTACATTTTGGCTGTCATATATAAGGAAAATCGACCCAGCAACGTGTCAGTACATATACGGCTATCAATGAGCAAAACTCTAATAAATGAAATTCTTAAAGACATTTAACCAAACAGATCCAAATTTATTTTAACAATTACCTACAGAACTATCATGTGACAAGATCAACCCCCACGTTTATTTGACATGTGCATTCATAAAATACAGAGTGCATAATTTTAACTATTTGAGCTCATATTCAGGATACAGCGGCGTATAATCAACAAACAAACGAACAAACAAACGAGCGTTATCTCATAGTATATTCTGACACAGTACCATTTCTGTTGTTATTTAAGCGCCCAGATATATATATATATATATATATATATATATATATATATATATATATATATATATATATATATATATATATATATATATATATATATATATATATATAGAAGTGTACCTCCAGCAATACGGGGACCTTTTTTGCTAAAAAACCAGTATTAGGGAGACCAAAAATTTAGGGAGACCAAAAGTAGGTCTCCTTAATTCTTAGCGTGTTTAAACGTTACGAAAAAACTCAGCAAACTAAAAACAAATGATTTTATGGCATAGCGAATATAACATACTTTGGTTTAAAATTGAATTTTTGTGTTGAAACTTGATAACAAGCTTTCAATTTGATCCTAAACTTTATACCTTGTATAAACATTAGTGCCAAAAAATCAGCTTTAAGGAGACCGGAGAAAACTGCCATTTTTATTTAAGATCCGCTATATATTATGTATTTAAAAATATTATAGCAACCAGTATTTTTTTCCTTAACTGCTCAACATGCTTATACATGGTTTAGCACGAAATTGAAGAAAAGGATAATTTAGCACTGTAAACAGGCATTTTTTCAAAGAAACGAACACTTGAGAGCAAGATGCATTATGACGTAATAAACATTATGACGTAATGAAACGTATCCCTACTTTATATATATATATAGTGTGTAAACCGATTTAAGGGGACTATGCTTCACACTTATACAAAACACTTCAAAGGCCAATTTTTTATATTCATTACTCTTTTTTGCCTACTAAAATGATTTCTAAGGAATTTAAAATAATATTTAGCACTTTTTTGTCTTAATAATATAAAAATCTTGCACATATTCATGAAAAATATATGGTCCCCTTATCACTGGTTGCATATTTCTGGGTGTATAAACCGACTTAAGGCGACCATATATACAATTTGAAGAGACATTTTGTTTATCATTAATTACTACTTCAATTCTTTTCTTTACTAAGTAATGTTACAGAGTTTAAATGTCACGTAACAATATTTTTACCTGAAACATGAAGCATCTTGCACATATTTGCATGCTAAGTAGAACTTAATGGCACAGTCATTGGTAATATGTGCATAGTGTCATCTCTCAAGGCTGTTGTACATGCGTATAACTTATACACAATGCATATACATAACAAATAACAATAATAATAAACATAGGTTTAAAATAAATCTTCAAAAACACCCAACTAGTAGCAAAATATGCTACTTTGGGAGACCAAATATACAGAGCATTAAACCACACACTTACGGAGACCCGGGAAATTCCGTGGTTTTAGCCAGGTCGCCTAAAATGCCAAGGAAAATCTAGAAAAAATACGTAGACCAACTTTTTTGTTTATTTTTTGCTACTTAATATGACAAGAAGAAAAAATCACACCCATTATCTACAACGTATAGGAACATTTTTTGGTAATTTTTGTCTTTCTAAACTCAAAGGTAAAAATATACAAATGGTCTCCCTAAGTGCTATATTAAAGGCATGGTCTCCCTATGACTGGTTTTAGATATATATATATATATATATATATATATATATATATATATATATATATATATATATATATATATATATATATATATATATATATAATAATTATATAATAATATATGATATATATATATATATAATAATTATATAATAATATAATAATATATAATATATATATATATAATTATATAATAATATATAATATATATATAATTATATAATAATATATAATATATACATATATATATATAATAATTATATAATAATAATAATATATATATATAATATATAATAATATATAATAATTATAATAATATATATTATAATTATTTTTAATATTGTTTTAATAATATCAATAACAAAATATCATGTTAGCCAATAACAACAGTAACATGGCCACAGTTTTACATAGAGAAAGATGTTTCTTACCTTTTGAAGCACAGTTTTCAGTACTGTTTTCACAACTGGTTTCTTAGGTACTTTGGTTTTAGAATAAAGCAATTCGTTGTACGAAAAAGTTAAAATAGAGACTCCATTTACTCTGGGTGAAGTTTGACATCAAGTTTCGCTAGTGGGATATCACAGTGTGGGGGTGGGGGGTTATGGAGCGGGTACTTACCTGCAGTTTCGCTAGTGGGATGATATCACACGGCGGAGGCGCGTGAAGGGGGAGGGGGCTTCATGTGCAGCTCCCATAGCTCTTTCGGCGTCTCATGACCTATCGTCTGTATGTTCGCTAAATTCACAAGAATGAAGCATGAAAATTTGAAAGCTTATAGTAAATCTCGATCCGCTTTATAATAATAACATTGTTTTTTTCCATGTGTATCATAACAAATTTCGATGTGTTATATTTCTCAATGTTTGTATTTTTTTATCAACTATGGACCATTGACATAGCCATTGTCGCTGTTTGACGTTTGAGACACTGAACTCATTTTGCCTAGTAAGCCGAACATGCGTCTTCTGTGCCTATGAAAATGCAATAAATGTTATAAAAAATCTCACTAACTTTATGTACCAATATATTTATGGGTTCTCCCGTATATTTGCTTTATTGGGTACGATAACTCTATTTTTTATGATTGGTGCCAAATGTTTAAACTGTTTGGCTGCGCCAATAAAGTAAAACACCTGTTTGCTATGACTTTACGACCATGCTCCTTTGCCACACCATTACTTAAACATGTTTTTATTTATACTTGAGAAATACCTAATTTTCTTTTTCAACTCAGCCTTACCTTTTATTCACCTTTAATTAACCCTATAAATAGAAGCTTTACATTTAGTTGATATATAAATAAAAAACTTAAGATCTTGAGAAAAAACGAATTAATTAAATTATCTTTTAGAACACCATTACTTTAACCAGTGATGTCATAACTATTCCTTCTTGAGAAAAAAATATTTCAACACATTAATAGGCGCATCAAAATGGGATTTTTTATTTTCTACTTTTACAGAAACCGACGCGGATATATTTATCACGCCATGATCTATTCCTAATACCCATATTTTCCTTTCAAATACTGCTGTCTATTTGATCTAGGCTTTGGGAATTTCTGTGTTGTTTGTTATACAATATGGCGTAAAATCTATCAACAAGACTTCAAACGAACTCGAAATTAAAACCATCATGTTCCTTATGCCAAGATTCCACTGGATTCCGATGTTGTCAGCGGCATGATTCTTATGATTAATTTTAATCAAGAGCATACTGTTCTTTGTGTTTCTTGTCAGATACTTGGTTTTACTAAAGATCTCTTCCGGGTCTTCATAACTAATATTGACTTGGGAATTTTGCCTTCTTTCAATACTACTAGGTTGAATCTTTTTATGTTCTATAAAACTCCATTATACAATTTTTAGAGGTAAGTTTCATTATATATATTTTTAAGTTTTCTGTTTGCAATATATTTAGATGCACATATACATGCATAAATACATACGCATGTATATACATAATAGATACATACATATAAACATACGTAAACATATCTTAATCTTGATATGTTGTCAGGAGTAACCTACAATAAAGCAACAAAGGTTATTACTATATGTTTTTAAACTTCTGAAGCCATTGTCTTTAATGCTATTGTATCTAATAGATAGCAGTAATTGACGAAGTGGGGAAATTCCATTAGAAGATAGAGATGTAACGTAAATTGAGCAGTCAAAATATTCTTAAATATTGTGGATTCAGAATCAAACAGCCAAGAAACTCTTGATCCAGATGTTTATTATTAATATATACACATTAAATATTAAAAGGTTATGAATATTCTTTTCAGGTTTGTTTACATGGTAAATGAATTATACTTACCCTGTTTTATACCGTTCCACGTTCTTTCGAAGTATTTTATTTCTTTATACTTAATTTATGCGTAAATTATCTCTTGGATGTAGAAACCATCATTATAGGTTTTTATTGTGGTCAACATTGATATCACAATCGATAATAACAATTTTCGGGTTTGATACTGCATGCAGTGAATGTCGAATGAATGTCATTCGTTGTTGTATTTACAATGCGTTGACAACCAACCTTTTAATAGGCGTCGCTGTATTGCCAATCACATGACTGAACAATATGTCTAACTTATTGAGATCCCTATTTGACAAATATACTTTGACAAATATAATTCAAGTGATGGTTTGTACCTAGGTTTGTAAGACATTTTACCAAGAAGTGTCAACAAAGAAACCAACACAAGAACTAGATTGTGAGGTCCACGCCAATCTGCCACATAGACATTTCGTCGTCGTCGTCGCCATCGTTGGCATCCGTCCGCCTACGTGAGACGATGGACATCTGCAGAATTCTGCGGGAGGCTTTTGCAACCCCTCTTCTCTCGTTTCCTGGCCAGTTGGTCGAGCCATCTTCTGTCGTGGACTTTGACAGCCAGGCGAACGGTAGAGCGCCAAGTAGCTCGATCCTCGGCGATGGTTTCCCACTTGTCAGTTGTCACGAGAATATCATATCAGCTTCTGTGGCCCCCACAAGACAACTCTTGCATACAGTTTGCCTGTAATGCTGAGTAACGAAATGCCTCTATAGTTGTTGCAGTCGCCTTGTCTCCTTTGTTTTTATACAATGTGTGGAAGTGAGCCTTCTCCAGCACTTGAGGAGGAGGTTATGGGGGATCGATAGTAGACTAGTTTTGCTGCCCTTGAGTTTCTGAGCGGGTATGCTGTCGATCCCCGGAGCCTTGCCACTACGCTCAAGATCAAGCGTTTTGCTGAGTTCATTAATGGTTGGCTTGGTATCATGGATGGGAATTGTGGTATGTCGCTGATTGCTGTCTGCGCACTTTCAGTCTCGTCTGAGTAGAGTTCGACGCACCGTTCCATTTGTTTGGTCTTGTCTGATGATGTCACCCTCTTTGGACTTGAGGGGTGCTACCTTTTTCACAGACCGCCCGACTGCTTGTTTTATGCCGTTGTACATATCCTGTAGATTGCCAGTGTCTGACGCTTTTTTTGAATACTTTCGCAGAGTGTAGTCCAGTATTGGTTTGCATAGTGCCTTGCCTTCCTCTGGACTTCATTCTGGCACATCCTTCAGCGTTTTAGCCGTTTGGTGATGGAGTATTTTTCGCCTCTATGGATGGGCGCATTTCATTAGCCTGAGCTTCGAACCAGTCTTTGTTTTTATTTGTCTTTTTGCCGAATACAGCTAGTGCGGAGTTTACTATGGTAGTTTTACATTGACATGCCGTTCCATGTGCAAAACCGCGCAACCGGTAGCGACAGTACCAAAGCGAGACAGTATCTAGTCAAAATACCACTTATAATTTGATCATTTATGTACCATTTTTATCCATAAGGCTCAAATCGGGTCAGTAGCTATTACCCTTAGCCATTCAATTGCATGTGTACACCTGTTAAACGAGTCGGTTGCCTACTAATTTCAACCGGCGCGCAAGCTCCGTCCTTATTATAAGCATTATTGTAACGAACACGAGTGTCTTTGATACCCATACTGAAGTTTCTTGAAAACGCGATTTTAGGTTGTGTTTACTTTTTGATGCGGGATCATTCAACAAGTGTTCCCACCTTATGCGGGGTTATTAATCAAGTGTTCTTTTGGCCCGAGCCTACAATCCACGTGTAACCTCATATTAAAAGCCATGATTTTTCATGCTTGGTCTCAGTTGTTTGTTAGTTCACGGTAGTATCAAGTGCCATGCTGCTTTGAGGGTCATGGGCGAGCGATAGTTGGTAAATATATTAATCTTGTACTTTTTATGTACTGCGTAATCATGCTGCACGAGCAGCCATGTAATGCGAAGTCGTGTATTGGTATTTTTGCTCTTTAGTATTTATGTAAGTAGAATGCCTTTACACCAGTGTAATCATTTTGTTGACTTTTGTCCATTAGTTTAACATGAGTTTTGGACAAAAGTTTTAATGTTATTTTCATGATGTTTCAGACGAGTTCTACGTTTTTTGAATAAAAGAGTCTTTACTACCTCGTTGTCTTCTTAAGCCGCCATCATTATAGTTTGAAGTCAAATACCTAGTTGCATGTGTACGCTGCTTGGGAAGGAGAGGCAGCGCCCATTTGCATACCATGAGGGCCGTAACTATCAGCATCGATCACATGCTCGAGATATCACATGGGAAATCGACACAGCGAGGTTAATCATGATGCGGCAGCACTGCAGTCTATTTTTCCTTGCTGTTGTTGTTGTTGTTCTTCTTCTTCTTCTCTTCTTCTCTTCTGCTTCTTCTTCTTCTTCTTCTTCTACTGCTTCTTCTTCTTCTTCTTCTTCTTCATAAAGACCTGCTGCTTAGTCTTTGAAGATGGGCAGTAAGAACCAATGATGAAGTTGCAATAAATGGACCTAGACTATACAATCTAGTTAAGACATTTGTTGCATACTCTTACAAAAAATGTTTAATGAACATGTATGGTAAAACGCAAAAGCCTACATACAACAGACATTAAAAGACCGGTAGATAGAAACAAGGAATACGCTATGTGTCTGACCTCATGAACCTTGACTTTCTTTGCACTTCTTTACCAGTCTCTTTCAAGACATCCTCGTTTTGGAGATATAAGATCCACCGTAATGTTACGCAAGAAGGATAGAAAAGGTTACCGTTATGACGTATGCCGGCAACAGGCAAAAAAGAGACGTTCGTTTTGCTCAAAAACGAAGGCTAAGTTTGTAAAATATCAGCCTTTTACGAGTCTCTAGCTGGCTTGATTGAATTTTATTGGATATGCATTTTCCCCGTAGCGTCAATACACTTAAGTAATTGTGGCGATTGTCACAAAGTGATAGAAAAGGGCTAAGCTGATACAGATAAATCCCAAAAGAACAACTTTTCGGCTCACTCCAATTCAAAACCGATGCAGAGTAAAAGCTGGGGCAAAAACCGCTGCACAAAATTCACTTTGGAAAGAGCTGCCCTAGATCACAACTCACCAGGATAAATTCTGTTTATATTTTTGTTACTCTAACATCATCAATATAAGTTTAATTAAAATTTTCAGGAAATTTTTAAGTCCGGCGAAGCGAGTAATTGATTTGCAAGCTATCAATTAAATACGCTATAGAACACATATACTCTCTGGATATTGTAGCTGAATTTTTGCTTGATTTTTGCAAGGTGAAATCTCACAGATCCAGTCATTTTTATGTAGTTTATTTCAGTCATTGATCCTCTTAATCGTAACAACTTCTATTATTTTAAATGGCAGATTGTAATTGCAGGTAGAAGAAATCAAAGTGCATTATTGTAGGTTTGAATAAAGCACCCCAATATTTTGCAATTGTGACGTGCAACAACATGCATTTGAATATTGATTGTTGCTTTGGGCGATAAAATTTTGATACTCTATACATTTTCGCAAGTCGAAATTTTTATTCCATTATAAAAATTGTGCGTCATAATTTGCGTTTTCAGAAAACTGTATTATAGTTGTAGACTTTATCTGGACACAAGAGATTTTTACAGACAAAACTACATTGATGTTTCAAAAAGTATGCAAAAATATATGTGCAACACTATAATGATCTTCCTTCTGGTCGTTCAATGGTATATCTATACCCAAGCCTAGAAATGTAAAACTGAAGAGGGAAATTCATCGGTCATTATTAAAAGGTACTGCTTCGGCTCGTATTATACCGGGATGGCAAATCGATGACAAATTTTGAGCGGGGAAATTTGTGATATTTTTGGCGCGAAGACAGCACAGCTAAAGTATAACAAGAACTGCTGCAGCGTGTTAATTCGCATGCGCAGAAGGCGCAAGCCCGGAAGATTTACATCTGACAACTAAAATCTTCACAATAATATGTGCAATTGCTAACCCATCCCCCTCCAAAATTGAAAAAAATATTGCAGAATTCAGTTGATCTGGAAGACTACAAATTTCGGCTCAAAATATATGGCCTGTATTTGTTGACAGTGTATTGCATGTACAAAAACCATTGCCCCTACAAAACTGTTACTGCGTAACCTGCATCGCTTACTGTCCACAAGGAAATATTGGTCTGACACTGTTTGCCTCGGAAAACGCAGCATAGGACTTAGAATGGTGGCTGTCAGCATTGCGTTCTTAGAAAGGTCGACCAGAGGTTAAAAAAGTCATTTACAAGCAGGTATACAATGATCTCTCCGACTTAGGTTGGAGAGAGGTCTGTGATGATAAAGTGGTTGCTGGGCAATGGACAGTTGTAGTGAAACAAAAATCAATTAATTATCGGAAATTGTTAGCGGTGTTGTTAACTTTGCAAACATTCAAAAACAAATTAGTAAACAAATGCATCCAGATTCGGTCAAACAATGTGACAACAGTGGCGTTTAAAAATCGTTTAGGTGGCAATGTTCCCCAATTAACTCAAATAACTCAAACTGGCTGCAGAATTCAACATTGAACTACAGGTAAAACATTACTTCACTAGTAAGCATGTTCCATTTTTCTGTTTTCCCCGAAAGGGCTGTCACAAAGTTTCATTTGAATAACTGTATACTATTTTCAGAATAATAACAAATTTCACCTTATATAAATGAATTACATGTGCCCAGGAGGTCGGGTTGTGTATCACCTTTATCCAATGTTTGAAGGGGGTAAGTAACTTGAATCGTGGGTATTTCAATCTTTTTTATACAATGTCAGATTTAGGTGCTTGATCTGGGTCTAGAAGGTGGTCACTAAAGAGGTTTTACTGGGCGTCATTTTGTCCCGTTCTAGATGGTGGTGGCTAAAACGTTCTTTTTATCCTGATCATTACAGCTGTTTTACTGTATGTATTTTGTTTATTCGGATCTGGAAGGTGTTCGAAACAGGCAGGTTTTACCGTACATCTTGTTATTCGAAACTGGAAGTTGACCACTACAAATAGGTTTTATTTTATGTGTTTTTATCCTAATCTTGAAGGTGGCAGATCGAAACAGGTTTATCGAAACAGTTTCATGTTTACCTTAACCAAACCCCTCCCCTTCAGCTATCTATTGTAATCCTAACCATTTTAGCCAAAGTAGCCGTAAAGGTCTGTGCCCTAACCGTAATTGTAGCCGTAATGTACACCTTGTCTTCGTACATTCCTATCGGACAAAAAGCACTAGAACGACATCAGTGGGAGAGTGGGGGAAGGCAATTTCGTATCAAAGTGGTGCATTACTTGTCATAACACAATTATTAGATGCAGTGATCGCGCTTTAGGTAAAAAACGTGTCGGCCCGCCAGGCTGACTAACTCAAAAACTTGCTGGTCCAACGAAAATCTTGTCAGCCCGATATTTATGAAAACCGAAGCATAATTTTTAACTTGATTTAGTGCTGTGTTTTGAATTGTTGGGATAAATAAACATATGCCATGGTATGTTACAAAGTTGTTCAATTTGAAATGATAAAACTATATCTTATAGGTTGTTGCAAAATTATTCATTACAAGGTTAGTGGAGCTGTGCGCAGTAAGAAATATTGTACTGATAAAGGGGAGAAATCATGTCGGCCCGCCGGGCCGACAACTTCCAAACCTTGTCGTCCGGACTGAAATTACACCGACCTCGGACCGACGTTAAGCACAATCACTGAATAGATGACCCACGTTAAAGATGAAAGCTAGGTCCAGGTACTGTACAAACATTGCGAGCCGTTACGTAATTACTCATATATATATTCCATATATGTCCCATATATGGAACAGCTTGGTAGCCAAATCAAGTAGATCCCATTTCCCGCTATCAAGATATTTTCACCCAATGACGTCCGTTCATATTTGACAGAATCTTTCGGACCTACCAAGCAACATTCCCATCAAGTTTCAGCTTTCTATAATGTTCAGCGGCTGAGAAATCTTACGTACAAGATTTTAGCTTAATGACGTCATACGTCTACCCTAATAATTTAAGTTGCGTGAAAAGTTGATAAAACCGTCCGACTGACCCAACGAATATCCACATAAAATTGAAATCGATACCATTCCATATTTTGCGCACAAGATGTTGGTCAAAATATATACTTATGTGATGACGTCATACGCCGCATTCCTTCGTTGTACTCGCAAAAAAACTTGAGAGAATCTTTCAAACCTACCACGCAACAATCGCACCAAGTTTTAACTTTTTCCAATTTTCAGCGACTGCAAAATTTTGCACACAGGATTTTGACGTCACACGCATTCCCTAATAATGTAACGTGCGTCAAAAGTTGACAGAACCGTTCGACTTACCCAAGAAATAAACAGACCAAGTTTGATGTTGATCCGATTTTTCATTCTCGAGATATCTTGCACAACATTTTGTTCACAGCAGAATCACACATGCACCCACACACTATATGTCTCCTCTCGGTCGGGGAGACATAATTTTCAAACATCAGTGTACAACAGCTTGTAATGGGATCCGTTAACAAAAGGGGTGGATGCTTTGGCTCAATCGGACTGGGCAAATCACAACAATTTTGTCAACTCACCAGTGCTCCTGTTACCAAAAATATTGGAGGTGATAAAACAGCAAAGCGCAGTTGCTACCACAATCGCACCAAAGTGGCCAGCCCAGGTGTGGTTTTGGACTCTGCAGTAATTGTCAATAGCACCTCCATTAGAATCACCAATTCCAATAATTTTGTGCAAGTGAAAAAACCCAGAACCCTTAAAAATCGCAAGTGGAGGTATTCTGCCTGGAGACGGAGTGGGCAAAAACACTAAATACGTTGGGACTCTCAAGCTGCGAAGTCTATTAAATTCTGCCTTGCCCCATCTACTCTACGCACGTATAACCTACAAATCACTCAATTACGGGAGTTCTGTTTGTTACATGGGGTGAGTTTTCCACCTCAACATTCTTCTGGCATTGCTTCAAAATCCAGACTGCAGGGTACGACTACAGGCTGTATAATTTGTTTATTTTTTCTACAGAACTGGTCAGGTTTCTCAAAACGGGCACTTGAAAATCACCTTTTTCGGAATAAAAAATGACACTCATAGAGATGGTTTTTCCGTTAACATTCCTCGCGTTTCAGGGAAAAAATTAGACCCTGTTGATGTTTTACTGGTGTACATCAAACGCACAGAAGACATCGTCCCTCGGACAGTACGCCTGTGTTTTGGACACTCAAGAAACTGTACAAGGCGATTTGTACTCCTACCCTGTGCTGATATTCTCGAGGACGCCACATACTTGGCAGAAATAGACCTCAATATGTACTCGGCAAAATGCTTCCGCTCAACGGGCGCAGCGACAGCCATTGAGATAAGGCAAAGCGAATCGTGTGATGGAAGACCTCAAGTGTGCTTTTTTTAACATTATGTACACGATAAGACACCGCAGAAATCCTTTTTCGTGATTAGAATGATTAGCACCGAAAACACTTTTACTCTGGATAATAGCAAATATTTCGAATGAATCACACTTTTGGATCTTTCCGATGGAGGTGTTTTTTCGACTGCAATTTTTTTTGGGATAAATTACAAAGAAATGATAACATTAGCATTCTATTTTTTTCAACATGCACATTTTAATATTTGAAAAGCCATCATGTGATCTTTAAAAACTATTTTACATATTATTCAGCCACTTTAATAGTCAACATGTGAATAGGTTTCTGGCAATTTTGTTGATTTTTGCCACTTTTGTCTATCATTTCTTTATATCCATATTCCAACTGAATGCAATCGAAACACAAAAACTTTCCAGCAAAAGGCTAAGTGCGATTATAAACAACATATATTTGAGTAAATATTAGTTGTTGAAGTTCACGGAATTAAACCTTCGGTTACCTTGTACTGCGCTTGAACGTTTTTATTTGGTGGTTCGTAGACTTTGGATGTATATATACTAGTGTACAGATAGTTATTGTTAAGCTTTATATACCTATTCGCACTTTCGGGTCTTTCTGGTGGATGATGTTGTTTCAACTGCAAAGTTTTTGGGGCTAAATTATAATTCTAGCGAAAGATATCAATTCTAATTTTCTAATTTAAGATGCACACTTTCAAATTCATAAAGATATCATATGATCTTTTAAAAACTGTTTTACATATTATTCAGCCCCTTTAATAACCAACATGGGAATATGTTTCTGGCAAAATGGAATTTTGTTGATTTTTTGCCGTTTTTTAGTATTTCTTTATATCCTTATCCCAACTGAATTCAGCCGAAACGCAACAACTTTTCGGCAAAAGTCAAAGTACGAATTGGCTTATTCAAGCATATACTAAACCCGGACATGCTACCTCGGATCCGATAGACCCACTCGGAGTGCACAAGACTACAACAAATTTTTCGAATGAAGTGAACTATAAACAACGTATATTTGAGTAAAGCTTGAGTGCAGTTTAAGTTGACATTTTTACGTAAATCAACAAAATGTATGCCGTCTCCATAAGAATGACCTGAGTTTTTTTTTAATTCACAGTCCCCATAAGATTGAGCCTAGTCTTTTAAATAAGAAAAAATATAGGGATAGTGCTTATTCTTCAATTCAAGTTTAAACTAAGTTTTAAACAAAGTCTTAAACAAAGTTTTAAACCTTTAAATCGAAGAACATGCGTGTTTTCTTAATAGTGAGCTGAGTCTAGTTTAACCACAAAAATATCACAATCCAAAGAGAAATACTCACAATCAATGCACGTCAGTTTGAATGAATGACTAGCTGTGATATGCCTAACTACATTTTGAGCATTAGAACATTTTTAAAAATTTTGGCATTCATTTTGTATAGACGTGAGTACTTCTCCCTCCTAATCAAAACATCGACTTCCGGTCTACATATTGGCAAATCAAATGTAACAAATGGTATGACACATATATTTCACGAAAATTCAGTTTCATGGAGTTAAAAATCATAAGGTACTTTTGTGTGCCTTATTTTATTTTAAAAACATCATCCGCCGCAGAAAAGAATGCAGAACATTAAAAAAAAATTTCTGGTATAATAAACACTTGATTTTGTCAGTTAAAAGCAATTTAAAATGGGCTCTGTAGGAGTGCATTCTTACATTTATAAAATAAACAAGGAAGTCAATTGAGAATTGATTTAAAGTTTCACCATTTAATTTACAAAATAGATTTTACCGTTAATAAATAGATATTGTCCTATAGTTTATGGTATTAGACTACAATTTTATTGTAATCGTCTTTTTAATACTTTTTTGAAGCCCAAAAATAAAGGAGACGTACTTTTGGTTCCCTTTATTTTTGGGTCTACCTAAGAGCTAAATATATATATATATATATATATATATATATATATATATATATATATATATATATATATATATATATATATATATATATATATATATATATATATATATACCGCCAACAATACGGGGAAAATTTTTGCTAAAACAACAGTATTAGTTAGACCAAAAGTAGGCCTCCTTTATTATTTTTATTCTTATTGTGCTTAAACGTTATGGAACTACACAGCAAACAAAAAACGAATAATTCTATAGCATAATTAAGTATGGTTGTTTTCACTTGATAACAAGCTTTTGTTTTGATGATATACTTTATACCGTGTATAAATACAACTGCCGAAAGATAAGCTTTAAGCAGACCAGAGAAAACTATTTTTATTTAAAATCCGCTATATATTATGTGTTAAAAATTATAGCAGCCAGTATTTTGTTCCTTAACTATTCAAGATATTTAGGTATGGTTTAGCACGAAATTGAAGAAAAGGATAATTTAGCACCGTAAACAGGTCTTTTTTTCTAAAAACAGATACATTATTTTTCCCATACTTTTTTGAAGAAATTTTTGTTTGTTTGATATATATATATAAATATATATATATATATATATATATATATATATATATATATATATATATATATATATATATATGTTACAGGCCATGAGTGAAACCAGGCTATGTATACATAGCCTAGGCTATGAATACATGGCCTCATGCGACCAGGCTATCTATACATAGCCTAGGCTCTTTATTCATAGCCTGAATTTGCAGCCAAAAAAATTCACTCATGGCCTGAAATGTCAGATGGCATTGATTGCTATCTTTAATACTTATTTGTGAGTGTTTTAATTGCAATTTGGGGTTCATAGTAGTATTATTCTCACTCATGCCTTTGTGAGCAGTTATATCCTGTTCATTATAAATCTTTTCTTTGATTCGTAATTCGTTATGATGATTGTTGGTGTTTCATCTGCAATGATAATTGATATCTGTGATCTTTAATCTTCAGTCATGCCTTTGAAAAACAATTTACATGGCATGATCTGTGATTGTAACTTCAATCATGCAACCATACCTTTTCATTACAATTGACTGATCATTTGTTTCGTGGGCAGATGCAATTATTCAGCGCCTGTTATTGCAATTATTCTGTGTCCTACCCAGGTTACAAATCCAACTCAAAAATCAAATAACTACTCTGGTGTGTGAAATAACTAATCTTAATTCCAGCTAACAGCAAAAAATCCTTAATTACATGTCCTACGGTATGAGTAGATCGACCTACATGGCTATAAAAGAGGTGTGAAATGTGTAGACCTTCATTCTGATTTAGCACGAATAAGGATAAGAATTAGTTTGGATAATATTGTCGAAATGGATACGGACTTTGAGGCACGATTTAGGGGAGAATTGGTGAAAGTTTTAGGTGCAAAACGTGACCAGAAAAAAGTACATTGATCTCAAAAGACAAGTACGAACTTTTGATGACTGAAATTGTAGAAGCAAAGCAGGCAAATGTAAAGACTTCAAGGCAGTATTATCTTTTGAGAAAATATGACATTTTGGTTTGTGGCGATGTGCAAAAAGCGATCAAAAGGAAAGAAAATGCTGATGAAAATATGCTGTACTATGTACCTTTGGAAAGCCTGTATGACGTTATCAAACGAGCACGGCAATTGCTTTCTAGACAGTTTCGGGGGTTTAGTGTCAGGGTGACTTAATTCCAAATAAAAAAGAACTTGGAGATCCAATAAATCATTAATAAACAAACTTTACTTCCCTCTTAGACATATCAAAGAACAGGAATTTGTGACAAAACGGGGATTACCGCTCACAAAGGCATGATTGACGATTTTCCATCTCAGACATCAATTAATGTTGAAAATAATCCTACTTTGAACCCCAAATTGCAATTAAAACACTCATAACTAATTAATAAAGATAGCAATCAATGTCATCAGACATTTCAGGTGATAAGTGAAATTTTTTGGCTGCAAATTCAGGCTATGAATAAAGAGCCTAGGTAATGTATAGATAGCCTGGTCGCATGAGGCCATGTATTCATAGCCTAGGCTATGTATACATAGCCTGGTTTCACTCATGGCCTGTAACATATATATATATATATATATATATATATATATATATATATATATATATATGCATATATATATATATATATATATATATATATATATATATATATATATATATATATATATATATATATATATATATATATATATATATATATATATATATATATATATACGGAAATGTTTACATTACGTTCTGTGTTTTCATCCTTGCTAATAATCTTGTTATTATTTTGTCTGTGATACTGTGAAATAAAGAGTTACAAAGAATCATATTATTTGTGAGTTGTATCATTCTATAGCGTCAATCCACTTTAAAATTCCCTGGATACTGAATAAAATGAAAACAGTTGTTTGCGTGATGCTTGTCACGATGATAGTTGTTTCACTTGATGTTTGTATGTCACTTCAGTGCGAATTCCTGGAATAAGCTTCCGTGAAGATCACCTGCTAACACGCGTACCAGCAAGCGATCCGCTGTGAGCACGGCACACGTAGGGTGTTTACCCAGCCCATCCACACGAACTTGGTGCCTCTCCCTGGCAGCTGTCAGCGTGTAGAGACCGTGAGTCCCGTACGATGCCACAAACAGCGTTCCATCAGCGTCGGCGCCACACAGCGTCGGGTAGAATCCTCCCCGCTCAACAGCACAGCGTGTCTCATGAATAGCAGTCAGCGTGTACTGCTGTATTATATTCCAACCCCATAGTGCGACATACAGGTGTTTGCGGGTCACTTGTATGGTGTTGTCACAGTCTTGTTTGTACCGCTGTAGTTGCACCTCGCCTTGACGAATCATGCCGTAGTCAGTGGGAGATAACTGCACGATGTGTACTTTTCCGTTGTTTGAATTCTCCAATGCGTACAGTGTATCCCCTAGTACTGAGACATCACAGAATTCACCGTCTTGCAGTTTTATGGTTGTCCCCTCGTCTTCACTGTCAATGAGGAATAAGCCTTTGCTAGCAGCGACTGCCACGCGTGAGAGAACTTGTGCCACTGAGCTGCATTTTTGTATTCCTTTCAGTACAATTGTTTTGCGTTCTTTACCATTCATTGAGTAGATGTGAATAGAATTAGTATTCCACTCAGGATACCAAAGTTGATCATTGATCTGAGCACATCTCATGCATTTGTAACCAGTCTCTATCTCATTCACTTTTGTAATCGTAACATTCTTAAGATCATCCAGCGATCGTGGTATGCACGCGGAGTGCATGGCTGTTAAACCTGGGCTGCTTTCACTGGCCATTGTTGTCTTTTTCGGTCCTTCAGGAATCGGTTACCTGTGGAGGCAAAAACGTACTGTAATAGCTTTTCGTTGAGACTCTCACATTTACTTCCAATTCAGTATTTGACACTCTATTGAGAAAATGGAAAGATAAAATAAATAAATAGATTTTGGCTTATCTCATTGCGGCTTAGTATTTCCAGTGATATAGTCCAATATGTATATACATATTACACATTCTTTCATCTCATGCTAATCTTCAAAAATAGATCCTGACCTTCCGGGGACTTTTTATACCTGCCGATTTTTCGGACTGCCCTTATGGCATGAGCGGAGGGGGTATCTGTCGTCTGTATAAACGTGTGTACGTATGTACGTATGTAAATTCTACTTTAAAAGCTCAGTTTTAACCTTAGGTGGGTTGGGCTTTGACTCGATTTATTTTTTTTATTTTTGGGGGAATTTTTTGAAATAAAAATGCGCACTGGTCCAAAACAAGCACCTCGCATCAACGCAAGTTAAATGATCTTGCTCACATGTCCGAAATAACAACCGCGCATCGACGCAAGTTACATAAACATATGCAGTGGTTCGAACTGCGAACCACGCCCCGATGGAAGTTAGATAAGCATAGTCAAAAATATGCACCCGCCTCAACGCTTTTAAATAAACAGGTGCACTGGTCCGAGAAAAAACCACGCATCAACGCATGTTGACTAGATATATGCACTGGTCCGAAATGCAAACAGCGCATCAACGCAAGCTAAATAAACATGTGCACTGGTCTAAAATAAAAAAAATGCGCATCAACGCAACTTAAGTAAACATGCGCACTGGCCCGAAATGTGAACCGCACATCAACTCAAACTAGATAAACATGCGCACTGGTCTCAAATGCGAACGGCGCATCATCTCAACCTAAAGAAACATGCCCACTTGTCCACAATGAGAGCCGCACATCATGGCTAGTTATAGACATAGGCGCATTAGTCCGAAATAAGAACCACGCATCGACGCAAGTTAATCAGCCTACTCACTAGTCCAAAATGCGAAACGAGCATCGACGCAATCAAATGAACATGTTCTCTGGTTCGAAATGCGAAGGGCGTTCAGACGCGAGTTAAAAAAACATGCGCACTGGTCTAAAATAAGAACCGCGCATCAACGCAGATTAAATAAATCTGAACCACGCATCAACGCAAGCTAAATAAGCATGCTCACTGTTGAAATAATTGTTTGTGCAAGTTTGACACTACACTTGTGTGGATAGTTTCGATTAGTTGTTCGAGGGTATCCAGTATTCCTCCTGTGGGGCGGGGGGAATCTTAAGAATACACCCAATGCGTTCTGTACCGTGCAGGCCTAAGAAGCGACTAATCGAAATTTCTTTTTCTTCTAACTCTTCTTTTACTATTTCTTCATTCTTCCTTCATTTTTCTGCTTGTTTCTTTAGCAAGTGCGTCCTAATATACTTATTCTAGTTAGTGAACGGGACGTTAAAACAAACAAACTAACTAGCTATTTTGTATGTATTTATTGCTAAATTAGTTGTCTTGCTAGCTCTTTACCATCTTCTTTTCAATCCCTATTTTCAGGGTAATTCCTTTGCTCATGCACGCTGGAATTGGTCTTATCGCTTTTCATAAGCCACAACTTTGTCCTTCTGCATACTTTTTTTCTTCCAAACTTTTGATCGGAATGCCCTCGAACGTTGCATAATTGTTCACTAGCCTGCCATCTCTGGAAAAGTTACGTTTCTGGTGATCGACCACAAATTGGCCAAATAGGGGGGAGGGGATTTTTCGTTGGCCAACTTTGAAAGTCTTTAATCAGATTGTCTTCAATTTTTTTCATAAATGTTCATTAGGCTGTCTTCTTATGAAAAGTGACTTTTCTAGGGATCCGCCAACAATTGGTTTAATAGGAGGGGCGCATCTAAAAATACTTAATAACCAATTTTCAAAACGCTTCTTCTGCCACAATTTGACAGAATTCCTTTATGAATTTGTACCAATTTACATCAACAGGGTTTAACAATGCAAGCCTATTGATAGGTTATTTACTAGATCTCGGCTGGTCACAATGTCCCTGGACATCCTTGTAAATATTTTGACGTTTAACTATAAAAATGCTTCTTCTTCCACAATTTTGATCGGATCCCTTTCCAATGTTGCATGACTGTTCTGTAAGTAGGGCTTTAATTAAAACTTACTTTTTCGGCGATCCGCAAAACAAAACTGGTTGAATGGAGTTCATTTTTAATTTACGGAGCTCCAGTTATTAAAACAGTACTCAGATGGGATATCTTTCCAATTTTATACGATTTTTTTCTTTATATTTCTCTCATGAAAAGTTACTTTTCAGCGATCCGTCAAATCTTAGCCAAATGGGGAGCACACATTTATAATTTTATGGTTGCCAGTTTTCAAAACACCTCTTCTCCCACAGGCTTTCTTCAAATTTTGTATGAATGTTTCTTACGTAGGCCTCACCTGAAATGTTATTTTTTGGCCATCCGCCGAAAATTTGCCATATGGGGGGTAGGCATTTGTGGTTTTTTTTGCAATTTTCAAAATGCTTTTGCTACTCACAATTCGGAGCTGATTCCTTTTCAATTATGTATGATTGTTCTCTAAATAGGTCTCTCTTGAAAGTTTACTTTTAGGCCATCCGCCAAAAATTGGTTAAATGGGGGAGGGCATTTTATAATTTACTAATAGCCAATTTTCAAAATACTTCATCTCCCACAATTTAGATCGGATTCCATTCCAATTTTGTGTTTTAAGTAGGTCTCTCTTGAAAACTTATTTTGTTTGGCGATTCGCCTATTTCTATTAGCTCAGTTTGTCCGTAAATTTGGCTAGAATTGCTTTGCTTTTTTAAATGATAAATCTAATATCGCTTGTACGACGGCCTGAATTTTTTGTACTTAAGTCTTAAAGATTCTTGAACCTTGGATTTTATGTGAAGAATAAGATAAACTCAATACTTTCAATGTCATGCAACGGAAGTTCACAAACCCATTGAGAAAATGCTGGTTACGCCAAATATTCCACCTATTCCTACTATTGGAGTAATGTTGTATTCAAAAAACTTTTCAGATCTGGCTACAAGGTTTCTCTTCTCTCTGTTAAAACTAGGGGTCTTTGTTGCACCTGTCAATAGATTTTTTAAATTTTCTATTCCAAATGATGGGCCCAAAAGCGCTAGGGTTGACTGTCTTTATGATCTTTTGTGATATGATCTTAAAACGCTTTAATCTTCTGCAACTGCGTGGTCAAATCTCTTATATGTGTGTTTTATTATTTTTTTGTAAGGAAATAGGGTCTGTTTACTCTGGAATGTTACATTTCGCTGAGGAGTTTTTTGTTTGGACTAAGTGCAACTGCTCGATATATTACCATTGTTTTTCTGACTGTACACACCGAGGTCTTCTGACAGTAGAATTTTTTATTGTTTATGGCATAATCCTTAAAACCACCCCCTCTCCTGTTGATATTTCTGCTTTTGAGAAAGAAAAATATATTCTTAAAAAAAATCGTGAAAGCGGATCCTTAGAATAAACAATCTTAGGTATCGCAACATTGATATGGGCTGCCTTGAAAAAGTGGGTCAGATATACTTTAAATCCACTCCCTCCCTACTCCCACCTACCCCAAGAACCAAGTTATTTATGCGGAGACATTTGAAACAATACTTTGAATGTCACGTAACGGAAATTCACAAACTACTTGAAAAAATGCTGGCTGCGCCGATATTCCATGTCGTACTATTTGAGTGACATTGAATTAAAAAAGGACTTTTAAGATCTAGTTACAAGGCTTTAAGTGGCATGAAAGTGTTACACATTTACAATTCAGCATTTATACCATTGAAAGAAAAGAGAACAACAACTTTTTATGCTTGTAATGTGTGGCAAATTCCGGTTTTCAAACTGGGGAAGCTTACTATAATAGTTTGCAGGCTGTTTCTTATATTTTCATGTGATTTTACACAGTTTATCTGAATGTGCTATAGACGGCGTTATACATTTACTTTTCTCTTATCTCTGTTAAAATTAGCTGTATTTACATATGCGGTTAGAATCTTCTAATTTTTCTTTTGAATCGATGGGCCCAAAACCGCTGCGAATGACTGACTTTATATTCTTTTCATTGGTGGTATGATCTTAAAATGCTTCAATTTTCTACAATTGCGTGCACAAATCTCTTATGTGTGCGTTTTATTATTTTTTCGTAAAGAAATAGGGCCTGCTTACTCTGGAATTACATTTCGCTGAGGAGTTTTGTTTGGACTAAGTGTAACTCCTTGATATATTGTCATTATTTTTCTGATTGTACAGACCAAGGTCTTCTGAAAGTGAAATTGTCATTGTTTATGTCATAATCCTTGAGGCCATCCTGTCTCCTGTTGATATTTCTGCTTTTGAGAAAGAAAATTATATTCTTAAAAAATTGTGAAAGCAGATCCTTAAAATAAACAATCTTAGGAATCGCAACATTGATATGGGTTGCCTTGAAAAAGTGGGTCAAATATACTTTAAATCCACTCCCTCCCTACTCCCACCTACCCCAAGAACCAAGTTATTTATGCGGAGACATTTGAAACAATACTTTTAATGTCACGCAACGGAAATTCACAAACTCCTTGAAAAAATGCTGGCTACGCCCGATATTCCATGTCGTACTGTTTGAGTGACATTGAATTAAAAAAGGACTTTTAAGATCTAGTTACAAGGTTTTAAGTGGCATGAAAGTGTTACACATTTACAATTCAGCATTTATATAATTGAAAGAAAAGAGAACAACAACTGTTTATGCTTGTAATGTGTGGTAAATTCTGGTTTTCAAACTGGGGAAGATTACTATAATAGTTTGCAGGCTGTCGTGCAACCGAAAGTCACAAATCCCTTGAGAAAATGGAGACTACGTCCGATATTCAATGTCTTACTGTTGGAGTAATATTGAATTAAAAAGAAACTTTTCAGATCTGGTTACAAGGTTTTAATTGGCATCAACGTTTTACACTTTTCAATTAAGCATTTATACATTTGAAAGAAAAAAGAACACCAACTTTTATGCTTGTAATGTGTAGCAAATTCCGGTTTTCAAACTGGATAAGATTACATTAATAGTTTGCAGGCTATTTCTCACATTTACAAGCTATTTTACTTGTTATTGACCTGCATGTGTTTATAAACGACATTACACATTTATTTTCTCTTATCTCTGTCAAGCAGTAGCTGTCTTTGTTGCACCTGTCATTAGAATTTTCCAATTTTCTTTTTTTGTTGCACCTGTCATTAGAATTTTCTAATTTTCTTTTAGAAATGACGGGTCCAAAACCGCTAGGAATGACTGTCTTTATGATCTTTTCATTTGTGGTATGATCTTAAAACGTTTCAATTTTCAACAACTGCGTGGTCAAATCTCTTATATGTGTGTTTTATTATTTTTTTCGTAAAGAGATAGGGTCTGTATACTCTGGAATGTTACATTTCTCTGAAGTTTTTTGTTTGGACTAAGTCTAACTGCTCGATATATTACCATTGTTTTTCTGATTGTACACACCGAGGTCTTCTGACAGTAGAAATTGTTATTGTTTATGACAAAATCCTTAAAGCCACTCCCTCTCCTGTTGATATTTCTGCTGTTGAGAAGGGAAAATATATTTAAGAAAAGGCTTGAAAGCGGATCGTCAGAATAAACAAAAATAGGCATAGCAACATTGATATGGGCTGCTTTCAAAAAGTGGATCAAATATAATTTAAATCCACCCCTCCTGCGCCAAGGACCAAGTTATTCATGCGGAGAAACTTTAAACAATGCCTCTCATGTCATGCAAACGGAACCCACATATTCCTTGAGAAAATGCTGGATGAGACCGATATTCAACGTCGTACTATATGAGTGATATTGAATTAAAAAACTTACGATCTGGTTACAAGGTTTTATTTGGCATCAAAGTTTTAAATTCAGCTTTTTCACATTTGAAAGAAAAGAACAACAACTTTTTATGCTTGTAATATGCTAGTTTTCAAAGTGGAGAAGATTACTATATTAATTTGCAGGCTCTTTCTTACATTTACAGGCTTTTTTCATATTGTAGTGTAATTGACCTGAATGTGTTATAAACAACACTATACATTTATTTTCACTTATCTCTGTTAAAATTAGCCGTCTTTGTTGCACCTTTGGTTAGAATTTTCTAATTTTCTTTTTGAATTGGGCCCAAAAACGCTTCAATGACTGTCTTTATGCTCTTTTATTGATATTATGATCTTAAAACGCTTAAATTTTCTACAAGTGTATGGATACATCTTATATATGGCGCTGTAGTTTTTATTTGGTCAAGGTTCGCATACTCTCCAATATTACATTCTTCTGAAGCTTTTTGTTCAGACTAATTGTAAATATTCTATAAATTGTCATTGAATTCCGGATTGAATGCAGTAAAGTCTTCTTAAATTAAAACAGTTGCAATAGTTTATGGCCTAATCCTGTTCATATTACTGCTTTTGAAAGAAGGTCGTTAGAATAAAAGAAACATATTGATGTGAGCTGCTCTGATAAAGTGTATCAAAGATACTTTTACCATCAATGGGTATATCTAACAACACGTCTGAACACGTCTGACCATGTTGGAGCATGTATCTTCCTGCACGGAGCATGCAAACAGCTGTTTAAAATTCAAGCGTTTCTAAATCTTTTTTTTAAATAGAAAAGTTAACGAATCATGTCAAATGCGAAATAAATGCTCGTCTATCTAAGAAGGTTTTTCTTGGTCACTTAAAATACACCTTTACCATGTAGCAAACCAACTCTTAAATACATCGAAATAAATATTTACACCGTGATGATAGCATGAATACAAATAAACTTATAGTATATGCCAACACTAACATACTCTCGATTCACATTACAGCACCCGTATTCGCTGAAGTTAACTGCACAGTTGACTGATTCGATGAGCAGATCCCGTAGCACACACAATTTTCAGAAATGTCTAATAAATGTAACATTATCAACGAAATAAATTCATCTTAAAACTAACCTTGTAATTTATTGTGATCATGGGATTTGTGTCGTGGGGTGTACAGATAACTGAACAGTTAACCGCGGCTAATACGGCGCTTGAGCTAGCGTTAGCAAATCCTTTCAAGTTTTACTACAGGGCAACAGTTTGCCAACTTGGAACACGCTCGAATAAACCACTTACAGAACTCTTAAATAAATGTCACTGGTAAAGGTATACTTCAAGTAACCAAGCTTAAATTTAAAATTTCATGTTGGGTCGGGTCAAATACGGTTATACTTAACATGTCAAGTGCGAAATAAATGCTCGTCTATCTAAGAAGGTTTTTCTTGGCCACTTAAAATACACCTTTACCATGTAGCAAACCAACTCTTAAATATATCGAAATGAATATTTACACCGTGATGATAGCATGAATACAAATAAACTTAGAGTATATGCCAACACTAACATACTCTCGATACACATTACAACACCTGTATTCGCTGAAGTTAACTGCACAGTTGACTGATTCGATGAAGTGATCCTGTAGCAGACTCAATATTCGGAATTGCTTCATAAATGTGCTAGCCTTGTAATTTAGTTAGAACATGGAGTTTGCATCGTGAGGTATACAGCTAACTGTGCATTAATCCTCTGCGAATACGGCCGCATCAGCTAAGGTTGGCATATCTTCCATGCAAATTGTCCTTGCATGCAGGGCAACACTCTTGACGACATCGAAATGTACATTTGCACCATGATCAAGCACCGCTTTCGACTATATAATAATAATAAAAAAAGTGGAATGGATACAAATAAACAAAATAAGTATATCCCGACATTAATACACTAGACACAAACACCACCCGGTTAGCAAATCTATGTCATTTGCTAAATCTAGAAAGAATTGAATAGGGTATTTTCATCGGATTACTATTAACCACGTTTAAGTGAAGTGGCTAACACGAAGAGGCCTAAAGCCCTAATAAATAAAAGTACCCATACATTTTTAGACTTGTCAAAGAGAAAAAAGCCCAAAAAGAACCCGATCATTACTCTGTTTCGATTTAAACACGCAAAAAGTGACGGCTGGGTACAAGATCCGTAAGAGCCGTAAGGCTAAGCACTTGCATCGTTATTTTACACAACCGGTCCTTGCTCCATGAATCTCAAACATCAGCGTCACGTACCCGTCTTCCATGAAAAGGCAGCCTTTGGGTCACCTTTGCTGTGTCAAAAATAAAAAAAAAATAGGAAGTTAAAAACTGCTTAAGAAGACTATCCAAACTATATCTTTTGCAAATGTATCCATTAAGACTAATCTAACAAGAAGCAAAAATCGAGACACACACCACCCGCTAGGGTGAGCAAATCTTTGTCACTTACTAACTCTAGAGAAGAATTGTATATGGTATTTTTAACGGAAAATACCAACCACTTTTCTGCCCCTTTAAGTGTAGGGGCTAACACGAAGAGGCCTAAAGTCCTAATAATTGAAAGAACCCATACATCTCTAGACTTTTCAAAGAGAAAAAAGCCCATAAGGAACCTGCTCATCAGTCTGTTCACATTTATGCGCAAAACAAGTAACGGCCTGGTACGAGATCCGTAAGAGCAGTAAGGCTTATCACTTGCATCGTTATTTTTACACAACCGGCCCTTGCCCCATGAATCCCATAAACATCCGCGTCACGTACCGTTTTCCATGAAAAGGCAGCCTTTGGCTCGGCTTTGCTGAGCCAAAAATAAAAAATAGGAAGAAAATAGTGTTACAACAGACTATCCAAATTATATGTTTTGGTAATGTATCCATTAAGACCAATCTAACAAGAAGCAAAATCCGAGACACACACCACCCGCTAGGGTTAGCAAATCTTTGTCACTTACTAACTCTAGAGAAGAATTGTATATGGTATTTTTAACGGATAGATACCAACCATGTTTCTGCCCCTTTAAGTGTAGGGGCTAACACGAAGAGGCCTAAAGCCCTAATAATTGAAAGAACCCATACATTTTAGACTTTTCAAAGAGAAGAAAAGCCCAAAAGGAACCTGATCATTAGTCTGTTCCAATTTATGCGCAAAAAAAGTAACGGCCTGGTACGAGATCCGTAAGAGCAGTAAGGCTTATCACTTGCATCGTTATTTTTAAACAACCGGCCCTTGCCCCATAAATCTCATAAACATCCGCGTCACGTGCCATTCTCCATGAAAAGGCAGCCTTTGGCTTACCTTTGCTGTGCCAAAAATAAAATAAAATAGGAACAAAATAGTGTTACAGCAAACTATCCAAACAATAACTTTAATACATTAAAACAAGACACCTATTGCCAATGCCTGTAAAATCCAGTTTCACCACCGTTCTAAATTCCGATTTTCGCAACATGTTGACTATTTTAAACATTTGGGTGCCACTTGCGCATGGGGTATGCGTTTATAAAAAAATTTTTTGGTACACACTGCTAATATCTTTTTTATTTTGTTACTCAATTTAAACATAGGCAGAGCCCTCAGCCAATAGCAGTAACATCACTGTGGGCGAGTTACTTCTTGAGATATCGCACGGACAACAAAAAGTTTTAAAGTGCGACGGACGGACAGATGGACGTGCAAGTGACAAAATAAACAACTCCCCCACCTCCGTTGCACATCTTCACTATACATACTTTTTTCTTGTAAGGTTTGGTGAAGATCAGATGAATAAAGTTTTAGAAATCGACCGGACAAAAAGTCTAAAGTGCGACGGACGGACAGACGGACGCACAAGTGAGAAACTGAACCCCTCCCCCACCCCGTTGCTCATCTACACTATAATACTTTTTTCTTGTACGGTTTGGTGAAGATCAGATGAATAGCTTTTGAAGTATCGCCCGGACAGAAAAAAGGACAGACGGACGGACAGACAGACAGACCGATAGCGATAGCCTTCAGCAAATATTGGCCCAGGGCTAAAAAGGCAATATCAAGAATCAATCACGTTCAGTTACTTGGACCTAAAAAGACTGGAAATGTGTACCAAATATAATGTTCACACAACAAACATTGCAGTGTTTTTACACAAGTCGAACATATCAAACACTACAAGTTAATACATTGAAAGTGAACCCACAAAAAAGTCAATTTCTCACAATTCTGAAATTTTTTTAAATATATTTTTTTCTTAACAGAACTCGCATTTACTTTTTAAAACCGTTTCTTTTTCTATTTACAATAAGGTTTTGTATAAAAGAGGAAAAATCAAATTAATTTACAAATAATGTCTATGCGATTTCTGTCAAGTAAAAGTATATTGAACCGGTGAGTTGTAACCTTGTTAAGACGCATGAAATGTTACTTTCGAAACATCTTCAGTTCTTTCATTTTGTTTGCTTTAATTTTGTTGACGATATTTGATTTGACAGTCACAAAGTCCCTGTGTTTTAAGTCTGGTTCTGCTGCTAATACTTTGTCTATTTCTAGTTTCCGGGTGTTACCCCTCTCCCTATGTGTTTTCCAAAATGCTTCTCGATGACGGCTACTTATGTTTGCGTCCACATGCGTTTCTGACCTTTGAAAGTTAAAAAAACATAAGCCTTCAATTCATAATAAAACTAGAGCAGTGTGCATAGCTCATATATTCCCCACAGCCCTCCCCCACCAGTTACACAAGACCATCAATAGTCAACCAAGAGCTGAAATTTTCTAAGTCCAGCTAGTCCATTTTCCTCGGACGAACCTGGCCCATTTACAATACCGATCTGTGTCTGTTCCCATAGAAGCCACATATCAATTTTTAGTAAAATCCACAGCACAGCATATTGTTCTTTAATTTCCTAGTTTTTCCTTTCTACTGAATGTTACATCTGACAGCAAAGCCTGTTCCAATTCGCCCGATTCATTTACTGACTTGCGCTTCTCCGATACTTGTACATTTTTTACTGTCCCATTTTACCTGATTCATTTACTTACGTTTTCAATAACTGAAGTTTTTATTTACTATCCAACTTCGCTCGATTCACTTACCTGATTCTATAATAACAACTTCTCCAAACGTTGGGTCTTCTCTCATTTCTATGTAGCTCCTTTTGTTAAACATGTCTCGAGACTTTTCGCTGTTTATTGCCATAAGTATCTACAGGACTTACCATTTCTCAATCAATGAAACGGGCAATCTGTAGTAGTCTCGATGAATATTGAGGTCATGTCTCATAAATTCTGCCAGAATATCTTGCTGAAGTTCCCCTACAGCCAAGACTTGACTCATAGTTGCGCAATGCTTTCGCAGACATGTCGATCGGAATGCATCTACGTTGGTTACGCCTGCTTCCTCTGCTACCTCTTTCATAAACTTGTGGCCCACTTGCGGAGTGTTGCAGTTACCAAGCCTAGAAAGTGCATTCCGCATCGATGTACTTTGACCGCAGTTCCAACATTTCTAGCAAGCTTTTCTACATTGAACTCGTTAATAAAATCGCCACTTTTCGGGCTCGCTTTCCCAGGAATTCCACGCGTCTAACTCTTGTTGAGAGGAATTTTTCATATTCGTCGAGGCTGTCCAACACGTCTTGGTCAGCTGTGCTTCCTAGATCGTCCATTAACATTTGCAGCTGCATGCGCCCCACTTCTCCGCTTCTTCTGCTATTAAACATAATGATCTTACACATGTTGCACTTAGTCGAATGCACATAAGCATCTTCTCAATCCTTTCCTGTCAGCGCTTGTAATTTGTTGTCTATGTGTGTCATAACTGTCTCGATATCCTTGAAAAGAGGCATTATTTTATCTTTGTTGAATCTTCTTTTCTTCAAAATGAACAACGCCTTACTACTTCCGAAGCTGTACTCTTTCTCCATCAACTTTGAGAAGGCTTCAACTTTTTACACTTTTTCAAATTCACCGGTTTTGTACAGATGGTTACTGTACGCAGAAGCCACATCTTTGATGTAGTGGCGAACTTCAACACCACGGAGGGGGTTCTCATGTGGGTGGCGTCCTCGGTTTGAAAGTGGTCGTTAATTTCAAGGAAACCATACTTCTTGCAACGATGTTCGAAAAAATCATGAGAAGGAAATCTTCAATAATGACGTTGTATACTTCGTCTTGACGCATTTTTGATAAAATTCTTTGACCGGCTTTCAAATCGGTTTTGCTTGCCATAAACTTTTCTCTGGCTACTTGAACCACATTTTTCGGGCGTGCCACTTCTTTGAATTGTTGAGCTTCCTTGTTTGGGCTTAATATACAATTTAATTGGTGTTTCCACGGTACTCCTGACTTAGCATCGCACTGCAGTACAAGCAAGGTAAAAGCACTTTCTCTTTTGAACCTTTCTTTCTTCCATGAGGATTGTTGTTTTTCTCTATGATCTTCTTAATTCCCATCTTTTTTGCCTTTACGTTGTACCAAAAATCTCCCTTCGCTTTCAGTGCTTGCCACAATTGCCGGCGGTAAAGTCTTTCTTTTCGAGTGTCCTTTGGCAAAGGAAGTACGGCTTTCACTTCGGTATCATCCTTGTGGTTCTGTTTTAAGTGCCTGGCCAGTTTTGGGTAGGGTGTGTGGCAAAGGAAGCAAACATGAACTCTTTTGGTGGTCTTGACATTTTCCAAATTTGGAATCTCTTCTTGTGTTTCCTGCTGTGTGTCTGTCTCTTCTGTCGCACCAGCAATGGATGTAGGCAATACTTCTGGAGCCTGTTTTTTCTCACTGGATGATTCTGTGTCACCTGTAGTTTCCTTTTGGTTTTGGTTTTGCGTGTCGTTGTTGTTTTTTGTGCCTTTTTCTTTTTACTTGTGCTAGGTCCGAAGTGAGTGGAAGGGGACGATTTTTTTCCGTGGAGTTAAGTTGCGTTCAGAAGTGTGGCGGCGCCTTTTTCTCTTTAGAATTGTGGTGGGTGCAGGAGAGATGACCTCGGATTCTGAAATAGCATAATCGGGATCTTCTTGCCCATGGTCGTCGCTTGACGAATCTGTGTATACCACGGCTTTTCTGGTCTTGCGTATTGTTTTTCTTGGTTTGCGAGTGGTGCATATTAATTCGTGTCGGCTTATTGAACTCATTACACTTTCAGGGAGTTTGATGTCGGATGGGCCGATCACTTCAGGATCAGAAAAAGCGGGGTCCTCTAAATGTGGCTCTAAACTTATGAGTTGCTGTGGTTGCCCGGGGTCACATTCTACTTGTTGGATCGATTGCACCACAACGGCAGGTGTCGTCAAAATTTCAGGGTGGAGTGTTTGGGTTTGTACAATTGGGGATGGTCAAGTAGTACTTGGAGCTGATTCTTCAGCACTGGTAGCAGCGTCGAAAGCAACACTTGCACTTGGTAAACGTGTTATAGATGTTATATATGGTGTTCTTGCGTCAAGTTTACGTCTGAGACTTTCATCAATTTGCACCAGTTCTTCGCCTCCATATTCTGATGAAAAGAAAAAGAAATAAAAACAAAAAAATAGATAAGCCGTCGTCAAAGGCGCAGACCCAAACCGGACCCAATAATCAGTGTCAAGCGTAAAAAAATTCAAAATTTCCGCATTTTTTTTTAATTTTTCAAAAAATCAAAAAAATAACGCTTTGTCGCACAGCTCCACTACTTGGTATTTCTGTGCGCAAAAGGAAATTAAAATCGGTTGAACGGTGCCAGAGATATAGCGCGTACAAAGATCGAACGGACGGACGGACGGACAGAGACAGAGGTCAATACTGAAGACCCCTTCGGGTTCACCAGGTTGGGGTCTAAAAAGAGATAGACTATGCGTCGTTTTTTCAGCAAGTACGTCTCTCAATAGTATTATTATCACCATTTCCTACTGATGAAACTTATTTCTCAAGAAAGATAAAATATCCCGACGTTAAAAATGGCCAAATTTTCAGTTCTGTAGACAGAACTGCATTAAATTTGAGAGTTGCTGTTTGTTGTTTTTTTTTGTTTTTTTCTGTTTAGTTTTTAATTACAGACCTTCAGCCATATAATAAAGAACATTAAATACATTAAGGAAATATCCATGCACTCACACCCAAAAACCCAAGTACACATTTACAACAAACGTAAACCCTTCGTGTGTAGGAATAGCATTCCCCTGAATATGAAACCAAGACGCACTAACTTTTAGATAACTGAAATAACACCATTTAAGCAATACTCATGCTGAACAAGGAAGAGAGGAGTGGATTCCGTTGAAGTGGCACCGGTTTCAAGCTTTTCGACGGTGGCTGCGCCTGCAACTGCTTGTGGACTTGTTTTTGCAACTTCAAATAAAACGCCGACATTTTCTTTTTTTAAACTGATGCACTATCTGCAGCAGCTACAAGCAAGACAACAATAAAATAATGGTGTCATTTTTATCGTTCTCTGATCATATAAAAACTTATCTGGGTTATAAACATTTTTTAAACATTATTCCAGTTTAAGCAGTCCTATAAGGGTCCGAGATAACACAATAACAACATAGAAATCATGACAAAATCAACTGGAGCAGTGTGCATACCCCACCCCCCCCCCCCACTACCAGATAAACACGGCTATCAATAGGCAATCAAGAGCTGAAATTTTCTAAGTCCAGCTGGTTCATTTTCCTTGGACAAACCTGGCCCATTTACAATATCGATCTGTGTTTGTTCCCATAGAAGCCACATACCAAGTTTCAGTAAAATACTTGCAGCAGTTTATCAGTTTCAGCAGTTGCAGCAAGTTATCACGTTAACAAGCTCTTGATGACAGACCGACACGCGGTCGATCACATATACTCCCCCTGTGGGGAATGAAAAATGACAAGTAAATTCCCCAGATCCTTTTAGACAAAGGAAGAAATGCTGGTAAAAAATCCAATTCATACGTACTATCTGGTGACGAGCCATGGATAAATCGAACCGCTCAGAGTTGCCGTTGCCGTATAATTCATTGATCAGATAGCATTAAAATTACAGAAACAAATTGCGGATTTAAGAAGAAATTAGATCTGAATCTGAAATTTCCAAATTTTACTCTTATGCAAGAAAAATACGGCTTTGAACGGTGTTGTTTTAAACGTGTACGCAATTGTTATTAACAGCATTAACAAAGAAAAAAGTTCGGTGATAGTTCTCAATTTGCTGAAATCTTTCAAAAGTTTCCACCGCAAATATTATCAAATGTAAAATACCACTTTTACTGCAAAAAAAAAAAAAAGAAAAGAAAAGACAAATACATTGCACTTTCACTCTTATTACTTACCTTCAGTATGATATTTTATCCACACAAAACACTTCCACAATAAACTATCCTTATTTTGGTAAAACAATTGGGTCTTTCCAGTCTTGATGGCGCCGAAGAAAGGATGCAAGCTACGCTAGCCGGCCAACCAATATCATAAAAACGCTGCATCCGGAAACCTAAATAGTTCTAATATCTCCTTTTAAGAGCTCATCTTTCAAGCTAAAAACAATTTTGTGATCAAAATTTCACTGTATCTAAACAATAGTAAAACAAAACACACAAAGAAATAAAGAAAATAAGTACTTTGAAGGGTCTTATTTTCGCGCATAGAATATGCAGCATTTTCTGAATTTCAAAGACGCTGATTGGCTGGCTCTAAATGCAAGTCTGAGATCACTTGCTTGCACTCAGTCCATATTCATGCGCATAAGCTGCTGTCAATTAACCCCCCATGTATTGCGCTGTCTCTCTATCACTGCTTCCACAGCACTGCACAAGAACCAGTCAAAGAAGGCAAACACATTTTCAAAAGAAATTCAACTTCACACTTTTAATTACGTGCAATGCGGAAGCAAATCTGAACAATGACTGTCACCAGTGGCGGAAACAAAGGGAAGGGGGCTTCAGGGTTGCAACCCACCCTAAATAATTTAATATAAGAAGACTTTGCTCCATACAATCAGGAAATCAATGACAATTTATACATTATTTGCACTAAGTATGAACAAAAAGCTTCAGAAGAATGTAATATTGCAGAGTATCCGAACCCCATGCCTTAACCAAATAAAAACTACAGCGCGCATATGTAAGATGTATCCATACAGTTGTAGAACATTATCAGCAGCAAGATAATAAAGAGTCACTGAGGCATTTTTGGGCCCATCAATTCAAAAACAAAAATTCGAAAACTCTAACCACAGGTGCGACAAACACAGCTTATTTTAACAAAGATAAGAGAAAATAAATGTAAAATATAAAAAATAGCGTGTAAATGTGAGAACCAGCCTACAAACTATTATATTAATCTTTTTCACTTTGAAAAAAGAAATTTATCACATAATACAAACATAAAAATTGTTTTCTTTTCTTTCAATTGCATAAATGCTGAAATGCAAAGTGTATAAAACTTTAAGGCCAATAAAAACCGTGTAACTAGATCTTAAAAGTCCTTTTTTAATTCAATGTCACTCAAACAGTACGACATGGAATATCGAGCGTAGCCAGCATTTTTTCAAGGAGTTTGTGAATTTCCGTTGCGTGACATTAAAAGTATTGTTTCAAATGTCTACGCATAAATAAATTGGTTCTTGGGGTAGGTGGGAGTAGGGGGAGGGGGTATATTTGACCCACTTTTTCAAGGCAGCCCATATCAATGTTGCGATACCTAAGATTGTTTATTCTAAGGATCCGCTTTTTAAGAATATATTTTTCTTTCTCGAAAGCAGAAATATCAACAGGAGACGGGATGGCCTCAAGGATTATGTAATAAACATTAACAATTTCACTTTCAGAAGACCTTGGTCTGTACAATCAGAAAAATAATGACATATATCGAGCAGTTACACTTAGTCCAAACAAAACTTCTCAGAGAAATGTAACATTCCAGAGTAATCAGACCCTATCTCTTTACGAAAAAAATAATAAAACGCACACATAAGAGATTTGTGCACGCAATTGTAGAAAATTGAAGCGTTTTAAGATCATACCATGAATGAAAAGAAAATAAAGTCAGTCATTCGCAGCGGTTTTGGGCTCATCGATCCAAAAGGAAAATTAGAAGATTCTAACCGCATGTGCAAAGACAGCTAATTTTAACAGAGATAAGAGAAAAATAAATGTATGATGTTGTCTATAGCACATTCAGATAAATAACAAGTAAACTGTGAAAATAGCATGTAAATATGAGAAACAGTCTGCAAACTATTAGTAAACCGGAAAGCCGAAATTTACCAGAAATTACATGCATAAGAAGTTGCTCTCTTTTCTTTCAATTGTAGAAATGCTAATTTGAAAAGTGTGAGACTTTGATGCCAACTGTAACCACCTTGTAACTAGATCTTAAAAGTTTTTTTAATACAATATTACTCTAACAGTACGACATGGAATATCGGGTGCAGCTAGCATTTTCTCAAACGGTTTGTGAATTTCCGCTGCCTGACATTGAAAGTGTTAAGTCTATCTTATTCCTCACATAACAAACATCTAAGGTTGACAGATCTTTAATACTTAAGTACAAAAAAATTAAGGCCGTCATACAAGCGATATTAGATCTATCATTGTAAAAAACAAGCAAAGAAATTCTAACCAAATTTACGGACAAACTGAACTGATAGAAATAGAGACAAAAGAAAATATATGTTTAATTGTAAGGACCGCAGTTTTGGGCGAAAAAAGGCAATCTATGAGAAACGCAAGCCATTTCTCTTCATGTTTTGTGATGTATCCACACTTCTCTAGAAATCATTAGTGGAATTTAATATCCAGTCGAATCCAGTCACCGTACATTGACAAAAAAATACCACTGTGTGCATACCAAAGAGGTATGAACACAGTAGTATTTAATATCAGTGTTTAAAAATCACTACTCGAACAAAGAGAAAGTAAAATTCACAGTTTGGAACTGTTAAAACAAATGAAGTTAAAACATTAGCCTGAAAAATATATTCAGATCGGCACTTACATAAAGAACAATTAATGCCGTCAGTCAAGCATTTTTGGACCCATCACCAGTTCAAACACAAAAAGTAAATTTTAAGAAAAATTACCGTTAAACACAGCTAATGGAGATAAAATATTATTTTTAACATATATTGTAAAAAAGTACAATGGAAATAGCTTTAGCTGTTGATAATTTGAAGTTTAAAAAGAAGGACAATGCAAAGTTAAAGAAAAGGTACACATACACACGGACATTTCACAATGTGGGTGAAAGCCTTGAATGTAACTATTGTAAGATATGCTTTTGTAGAAACCAAGTAAAAGGTTATAAAAACACTGTTTTACAGAAAAATAAACACCATTTATCACTTTGTTATACGTTTATGAGCTGCTACAGGGAAAACAAGCTGCTAGGACTTGGGAAATTTTGTAAACAAAAAAAGGTGACACCCCCCATATCTTATGAAGTCGCCCAACACGTGCTTTTTCAAGTGTTCTTCATTCGTTGGTCGAGAAAATAGGCTCAAACCATGTGGAAACCTCTTGATTGGCCAAGTTTTAATTAACCTGCCATGTGCTCGCTCACTGTTGGTCTCCCCCTATTGGGAAGTGTATAAACTAAAATAAACTAAAATTTGGCTCCAAAAATACACCAGGCATTTTTGGACACCCCTCTCATATGAAAGCCCATCTCTTAATTGAAATCATGGTTATGATAACTCCGTTTGTGAATGTAGACCCTGGGTTTTGGGTCCGGTTTCACAAAAAAGCTCCGGTTTCACTTTGAGCTTACGACCACAGGCTCTGACTTCGCCGTGAAGACAGGAGCACACACACACACAAACACACACAAATACACACATACAAGCACACACAAATACACACACAAACACACACAAATACACACAAACACACACACAAACACACACATGCACACACACACTCAAACACACACAACTACACACACACAAGTCAAACAAGACAAGCAAAGAATCGGCCCCTTTGCTCATCCATTTTAATTTATTCGTATATTCTCCTCAGTTGTAACATCCTTCACGTTCTTGCAGTCGGTCCTGTTTGCAATCTCGTTTAGCTTTGTATATGAGTGCATTGGGGTGCGGGGAGGGGGGTGGGAGGATTCTAGGGTTGCTAGAGTTTTCTCACTAGTAGTAAGGAATGGCGGATATAAAAGGACATAATTGAAAGTTTTGCTCGTTTTGAAATTTAAAAAAAAGCAAATTCTAAAAAAAGTCCTTGACATTGAATAAATTTTTATTTTTCTTAGGTAAATTGTTGTTTCAGACCAAAAGCTGTTTGACCGTGGCTTCTCACAGTATACACTATTGTCTACCTAAAATGGTCATAAAATCAATATTAGGCAAAAATAGGTCATGCTGTTGTAGCGCGCAATGTCAATAATTCCCTTCACTGGTGCGTGATGAAACGTTTTACATGCTATGGACGTTTCCACTTTATTTCATTTAAGTTATGTGGTTCATGTTTTTCTTTATTTATGTTTTTATTTGTTTAAATAAGAACACAAAAACGTTCTAAGGTTTGGCCTTCTAAGTTGTGTTTATGACTTTTCGAAAAAAAAATATTACGATTTTGTTCGCTATTTCACTTAAAATTTCTTGGAGATTTGCAAACTATAAAGTGGTGATGTGTGTAGTGCCACTTCCAACAGAACTAACTGCATCCCCTCTTGATAAATTAGATATATCAGCCGGAAAGTTTTCAACGCTACCTCACCCCGCCTCCTCAACCCCCGCCATTGACGTGAATATTTGCGTGCGCACGGCCTTGTGCATTGATATCCTCTTTCAATGTTTGTTTTTTGGAAAGTTTCCTGGTATCCAATCCAAACATTTAATATTCAATAAGTGTGGTCTGGAATTCCTGGTCAATGAAAGCAAGCCACACAGTTTGTGATACACATTGTTTACGGGCCTTTGTCTTACACTATCTATCCCCGGTTTAAAGGGTAAGGGAAAAAGGGCTACAAATAACTGTCGGATCTTTCACTTTTTAAAATTCGGCGACCACTAACCTTGCTCCACACACCGCGATTTTATCCTACTGACTGCACGATGATTGTAATTGATCCTTCACCCTTTTAAAAAATTTTAAACTCTCTTTATTCCATTCAGCTTATGTCGATTATTCTGAAGATTTCGTGAGGCACCCTTTTACAAGCAAAAGCGTAATTCAGGTGCTCCATTTTAGAAGATTTTAGGAGTGATTCACGCAAACCAAATCGCAGTCAAAGAAACTCTGGAGAAATGTTAAAAAAATTACCGTCAAAAACCGCGAAAACGCTTTTCACAATCAGATTTTGTCTTCTACTGAATTACTGTTGTTAGGAATTGACAGGTATTTTCACCCTGAACCGAACTGAATTACTGTTGTTAGGAACTGACAGGTATTTTCACTCTGAAGCGAACTAAGCCACCTATTCCCTCCCTCCTATCCCACCCGTCGTGGGAACATTTTGTGATTTTGGCATATTTATCCGTTTCAGACGATTATGGGCAACTTTGATTTTTTTACCCCCTCCCACCCTCACCCCATCGTGGAAAAATTTTGTAATTTTTCCATATGTATTCGTTTCAGACAATTCTGAGCAATTTAGGTTTATCACCGTCCCCCCCACCGCAATCTCACCGTGGACAAATTTTGCGATTTTTGTACATTTTTCCGTTTCAGACAATTCTGAGCAACTTTGGATTTTTACTCCCCCTCCGTCCCTCCGATTCGTGTTCAGGCACATGATGTTTAATGATATTAACCATTTCTCTCCCATGACAGAATAAGTACACCTAAATCTTTGATACACCTACAACTTTGGTTTTTTGACCCCCTTTCCACCCTCACCCCACCTTGGGTATTTACCCCCACCTTCATCTCACCGTGCTAATATGAGACATGTGCCTATATTGCACAACTGCCTACATATGATGTTTGGTCATATCAATCGTTTTCTGGGACAACTAGACGTGGATCAGACTCACATAAGTGCAACCGTACTGTGTGATGGTTTTCCACCGATGGACCTCAATCAGGCTCACATGAGTGCAGCTGTAATTTGTCATGATCTACGGGCTCCCCCCACCCTCGTGGAAAATTTCATGAATGAGAGAACTGAGCCAAGCATAAACTTTAGGACGAGAGAACTAGGAAAAGCATAAAGAATAGGACAAGAGAACTGGGCCACATCACCCCACCTCCTCTGATTCATGTGCAGGCGTATGATTTTTAGTCATGTCATTTTCCATCCCACCCGTAGTATATAATGTGAATATGAACAACATCGGTTTAAAAAACATAGGTGATTTGCCTGTCTGCTTATTTTCGGTAATAGAAATTTGCCGACAGTCTGGTTGTGCGGAAACTTTTGCCACAGGGGCAAAGAAGTTTAATAATTTCCATTGCTGCTGCCCAGACGTTCATATGTGCCAATTTCTCCTGCGGTGTCCAAGTTGTTGTATGGCTTCCGGTTTTGGCTGAGTTTACAAAAGCTCTGCCATTATCTCTGAAACGACCTCATCAGCTTGCAGAATATATTCATCAGGTACGATTGGTGATGACAGAGACTGTTCCAATGAAGCTTGACTCGTTTTAGCTCTCTTTGCAGGAGGTTGTGCCACTGGAGATAGAAGAGGTGGCTCATCAGTTTCGGTATATGACCACTTGGTCACGATCACATTATACTGATCAACCATATTTTGTGCCTCCTCCATAACCATTTTTACTTTAAACAGTTCATACTCCCAACGGATAAGGTAAAAAAAACCTTATCCCGGGGAGAGAGTTCATGCTTAGAGCAGAAGTTTACTGATGTGAAGACAAATCAGTAATACATGTATATATGTAGAAGCTATAATTTTCATCATTTTCAATTAAGACACCGAAGCGATGACATGAATATTCAAATATATATATATATATATATATATATATATATATATATATATATATATATATATATATATATATATATATATATATATATATATATATATATATATTCCAAATGATGAAGTGAAATGTCTATATTGCCATGCAGTACTGCCAAACGTAAGTGAATATGAGAGACAGTTATGTGTAAAACTGACTGTGTAAAAAGATTAACTGATGGGTCAGGTCAACCTTCTACGAAGAAGAGGGATTTAATGCAAGTAGGTAAAAGTAGAAGAATAAGTCCTGTCGGACATGTGCAATAAGAAGTGTTTGAACCTGAAAATAGATCCTTTTTTATTGAAGCTTTTTATTATTGTTTACAATGAGAACATGGAAAAAATGATAAAGAACACATAAATAAGAGAGAAAGAAAAAAAGTAAAAAAATACTTCTTCCGCTGTGAATCCTTAGCAAACATTTTAAGCTGTAGAAGGAAGAGAAATTTACTCCACTTTGCTTCGAAAACACTGCTTTCTAGATGGTTTGCGCCCGCCTGGATATACATCTGCAGTTCCCTTGTAAAACTTTCAAGGGATAAACTCTTGCTATGAAACCTAGACTGGTATATATGCCACTTGGATAGAATAAAGATACCATTTAGTGCACCCTCCTTTGTTCCAAAAATAAAATCAGCACAACTAACACTCGAGATTTGAATCAAATTTAAAATCAGTAGCATTATATTTATTGTTTTTGAGCAGTTACAGAACGTATGCCAAATAATGTCCTCTGTCTCGCACTCGTTGCATTTACTGGATTCTTTTATGCCCAATTTTTGTAAATTTTTATTATGTGCATTCAAAACATTTATTACTTTAAACTGGAAAACAGTAAGTCTTGTGTCTAGGGAAGATTTTTTCGCATTATAAATGCTATTGAAAAACATGTCCTCTGATACCAAGCCGATACGGGACCATTTTGGAAGAATGGTTGGGGCCTTAACTTGAGTAGAGATAAGTTCTGTGTAATAAACCCTACATTTAGTCTTTTGTACATTTATAATTCTTCTACTTACTGATTTAAATTTTTATCGATAATCATTTCCTTTGTTATTGTTCTATTAACTGTAATATCCCTTGACTACAACAACTGTATATTTGAGTGTTGTAGCAACTTATGGTTTCCCTATTTAAGTAAATAATACTCTAATATAGTATTTTTATTTGAACCAGACCAGAGCCTACCAATCCAAGCTAATTTAAGAGCCTGTGAATTAAGTCCGCCGAGTTTAACATGGGCTATTAAAGTATCATGCTTAATTTTCAGAGGCATTGAGAACCAAATGAAATCTGTTATTTTTTGCGCTTTTCTTATTGTTTCGTGGTCGATCGTCAGATTGCTGAGGGAATAAATGAAATTCGACATGCCCTGGCTTTGTGCAATAAGAATCTGGCCAATCAGGGATAGTTGCCTACCTTTCCATATTTGAAACTTTGTCGCTATTTTCCTTAGTTTATCCTCAAAATCAGTTTTCCAACATTGATCTTTTTCATATCCAAGTTCAATACCCAGCATATTAAAACTTCCTGTACACTGTTCGAGACCCAAAATAGAATGCTTCTTATTCTTCCAAGGACCCAACCAAATTAGAAGCGTTTTATCTTTATTGAGTTTTAGACCCGAGAAAAATTCAAAACGCTGTGCTGCTAGAAATATTTCTGTGATTGAATTTATATCAGTTACAATGCATGTTGCATCGCCTGCAAATTGAGACAATTTTCTTTTCACTTTATTTAAAACTATACCCTTGATATTTCTATTCCTTCTAATTAATTCTGCTAAGATTTCGGCACATAGGACAAAAAGGACACATGAAAGTGGACAACCTTGTCTTACTCCTCGCAGTAAATTGAACCAGCCCGTGCTGAAGCCATTGTTTTGCACAGTACTTAATACGTTTCTGTAACATAATTTGACGTATGCAATTATACTATCACCGAAATTGAATTTATGAAGTACGCTGAATAAGAAAGGCCACTCAACACTGTCGAAAGTCTTGGCAAAATCTAACTGGAGAAGTATCCTTGGTATCTTTTTTAAATCCGTATATTCAAGTAGATCTTGAAGAAAACGGATATTTGCTCCAATATATCTTCCCTTAATAAAGCCCACCTGGTCTTTATTCATATGTTTAGGTAAAATTGGGGCTATCCTGAGACTTAGTGTTTCTGTCATTATTTTGTAGTCGCAGCTAAGTAATGAGACAGGTCTGTAACTTCTTATAGGAATGGGATCCTTACTTTTCTTATGTAAAAGTGTAATAACTGCCCTGCGTTGTGAAAGAGGGAGAAGTCCTATTGTCTTAGAGTATTTCAGCACGTCCATAATTTTCGGGCCTATTTCGGGCCAGAAGGTCTTATAGAATTCAAAAATTAGTCCATCCCAGCCAGGACTCTTACCATTGCTGCAAGTAGCTAGGGATTTATGTAGTTCCTCGACACTGATATCCTCGTCCAGGAGTCTTTGCTCTTCTACTGTCAGTTTAGGTAAACCATTAAGATCAGGATCATCCATTAAATTTGTGAAATTTACTCCGTCGTTCAATTTAGTCTGGTACAGTGTTACATAAAAGGAGCGAATTCCAATAAGTATTTTGTCTTTATCAAAGGTTATTTCCCCATTATCTAATTTTAGTGAAGTTATTGTTTTCTTATCATATATTTGTTTAGCCATATTGTAAAAATAAGATGTGCTCTTTTCGTTCATTTCAATCTGTTCCACCCTAGACCTAATTCTAAGACCCCTTAGTTTAACCGCATTTAGATCTTTCAGTATATTTTTGCAGCGTTCATACTCTGTATATTCTGCATTTGAAATAGATTGGTCAATAAGCTTCTTGTCAAGTTCCAGTAACCTTTCTTCGCAAGTTTTGTCTAAGTCCCTTCTTTTTCTTGCCAAATCTTTTGAGAAGTTTATAGTAAAAGTTGGTATCTGAAATTTGAGATAATCATATTTATTTTATTTGGATATCTTGTATGTCTTGATTTTGTCCTTTCAATCACTTCTTTTGCCCCCTTTATATATATGCGATCTTCTAGCAGGCTGTTATTAAATTTCCAAAAGGATGATCCTCGTGCCTCATCAGTAAGGTCACATGACATCGAAATATTTTTGTGATCTGTATGTGCGAAAAGGAAATGTCAATTTTTTTAAACTTTTCTATTTAAATGCCTATTTATGAAGAAGTAATCAAGTATGCACATCACTCGAAGAGTTTTTTGCAACCAGGTGTATTCTTTCTTTGTAAGGTTTCTGTAACGCCAGATATCGATTAAGTCAAGTTCTTCAAGTAGCCCGGTTAAATACCTCAAGCTCTTTTTCTTAGGTATAAGCCCTCCGATTTGTTATTAATGCACACATGAAAATCACCACATAAGATAATATCATCATATGTAATTTCTGATAAGAGGCGAGAAATTTTTTTGAAAAAATGTAATTTGATTTAGATTATCGTCTGGAGCGTAGACATTCACAATGGCTACAGTTCGAGAGCCCATTTTATGTCTCACCGCTGTATACCTGCCATCCTCCTTGGCCACATGGTCTAGGACTTGCAATTTTCACTTTATGAGTATTGCTACACCAGTACTACGTGAGGTTCCATTGCTAAATATAACTCTGTTTTGCCAAAGTTTGCCAATCTTTTCTCCATTCTTCAACGCAATGTTTATCAGAATGTGCCTCTTGCAGACAGATTAAATCACAAGGTATAGTTTTAAAATCGTGGAATATAGCAAGGCGTTTTAAGTGTCATTCATACTTTTCACACAGTTATACCAATCCTTCATAGGCTCTAACGAGTAAGTAAATAACAGTAGCCATTGATCTGAGGTATTCACAGCGGAGAAGATAAGATGAAAACTAATATAAAACCAAAAAACATGTTAGCATTAATATTTGCATGTAGAGAAGTCAATTCGAAAGCAACAAAACCCTCCATATGTAAATTGATATAGGAAAGGGGAGGGAGTGAAAACATTTCATACTTACTTTTAGAGTGAGTAAAGACTTGGCCTTATATGCAACCTTTAGTCAGTTTCTTACCTTTATGCTATAGAAGCAATATTGTAATTTGCCTGGCCTTGAAAGCTTTTAACTCTTCTCTAATACTTCGTACAGATTACTCATGGTTCATTTGGCTTGGCCTTATCGACTGCCAACACATTAAATCATATATTCAAAACAAAACATGCATGCATTGAACAGAAGAAAACATCGTTACACTTTGACTGACCCGACATGCCCCTTACACCACGAGACATATTAAACATGAGGCTTATATTTAAGACACTATTTACATCATGCGTAGCCCAGCTCGCTTCTAGTTTGCTGGTGGCAAGTTTTTTTTTTTTTTTTTTTTTTTTTTTTTTTTTGGGGGGGGGGGCTAATCCTGTGCAATCAACTGTGCATTTTGGCTGGTCTGACCGCCTCTATACGTCATATGACACATTAAACATACCTAACATAAAGGAATAGAAATACAAACACCCAGCCTAGGATGGCTATGTTAGTTCCAGTAGAGAGCGTTAAAATACCAGACATTTAAAACAACCTTTGGAGCATTTCAATGGACCCTCACAGCACTCATACCACAGTTAGCCCAAAGGTTCTACTGGATCTCCCATATAATCCGTTTTCACCAATTTTGTGCCACGTTATGTATATGCAAGTCCCTTGAATAAAAAAACTCAATACTCCTTCATCCCTTCATTTGGCAGTGTACATGGGTTTTTAGGCATGGATACCAAGTGAAGTTACGGAATTCAACTTAGATTTTATTCCAAAGCCGGTTTTAGGGGAGGGAGGTCACTACATTGATTTATATACTATCATTTATATTGACACAAAAACTAGCACACAATATTGTTTTGATTTCGATACTTTAGTTTTCATGCCCTCCTTGTGAATGCAATATTGGTTTCGCAGGCCTGCCTTGCCAGCAAAGTTTCAGCTGTCCATTCAGTATTTGGAGTACGCAAATATAGATGACCATGGAAGTTTCACGTTTATTTTACAATTGCTATAGTGCTATAAAAATGCCCAAGTGTCCAGTTATGTACCCCATTTTCTTTTCATATTAACTTTAGACAGGCGAGTTTGATTGGACCATTAATTATCAACTATTGTTGTTCCAATTTCAAGTAATTATTATGTCATTAACCGTGTTGTGCCCACCGTAGTCTTTCCATGGACATCCCACGATTTCATACATTTTCGTAGAGCAATATTATAACGAGATCAAGTTCAATATATTCCATAAACAAGCAGGTACACGCTGTTCTTTTTAAGGGACCAACTCAGGGTATCCTTTTGACTCACGAATCCCCAGCTACTTAGAAAAAAATGAAAGGCTCGCATTACAAATTCTTACAGTGATCTTTTCATCTGAAGTTCTTATTTCACCTCCTCCAGAATCTTTCCAAGGTGGTTCTGACCTGGAAATTTCATTTTGTCCAAGCACTTATCTTTTATTCCTAAACCTGTTGAGAAGAATCTGTCGTGTGGAGTAGCTATTGGGATACCTAGTCCAATTGAGCCCATTGTTAAGGGAGGAGGTATTTGGAACGAGGGAGAGGAGGAGGGGTTAAATGAGTATGTATGGTACGCTATGTATGGCTGAAAAACTAACAATGATACATTTAAGCGCATGCGGTCAAATTATACCCCGCAAAAATTTTTTAATGATGTGTGTATGCTGTATTTGCAAAATGTTTTAAGTATATTCGTTTACAAAGGCTTTGCCATATATGGTATGTGTACTGTTTATGTCAGCAGTTTTGCCCAAACACATTTAAACCTCAAGCATAACAAATACAAGAATAAAAAACATCAACATAATACACCAAAAACATAAAGCAAAGGATAAATAATTCACATAACCACTATTTATTAATTTTTAAATAAATTAAAAATTATGTCATACGCCGTCATACAGACAAAGTTCAATGTTGCTTAATCCAAGCTATTTCTGTACATTTACATTACTCAACTCCACATAAACCAGTTGTTCCTTGGTCAAATTAGTTGTTTTCATCTGCTTGTGCTTAGTTAACTGGACTGCTGTTACCCAACCATGCCATTCCGTACACGCCTCATCAAGCAAAAGACTGAATGTTGATGATGGTGCCTCACGTAATACGCTGTTTATTTGATGCATTACGTCCAGCAGATTTTCCCAATCCTTATTATGGAAGTTAATGAAGGAAGTAAAATCTTTCCCTTCAAATTTAGAGCTGCGTATAAAGCTGACATAGCGCATGTCGTTCAATGTAATCAATTCAAAACGCTTTTATTTGAGTGAACAGAGTTTGAAGTTAATCATGCGCATCTTCTTCAAATTATCATTCAGAGAGAATCAGAAAATCCCATCCAATTTTTATTTTATTTGATTCTAATGAATAGACTTTACTGACCATCTTAAGCTGCTACGCTTAAGGTAGCAGTGATCTTGAAATTAGCTATCGCTGTTTGTCCCTCCATTTCAGTTAAAAAGACAGCTTATTGTTGAAGGAAAGCTTGTACTCGTTCAAGTGTCGAAGAACTCATGTGCTTTTCAAAGCCAAAGATTTGTCTTTTATGCTCTATTTCCAGAAAAAAGAAAAGAACAAGTTGATCAGAATTGCTTGAAACGTCTAAATATACAAAAAATCCAAAAATTGAATGCCACGAGGGGGGAGGTCAGCTGGCCCAGTTCTCTCGTTCTATCTTTATGCTTGGCTCCGTTCTCTCGTTCTATGAATTTTCCCACAGGGGGGTAGGGGAGAAGGGGTAAGTGGCTCAGTTCTCTCGCCCTATAATTTATGCTTAGCTCAGTTCTCTCGTTTATGAATGTTCCCACGAGGGGGGGAGGGAGTAGGTGGCCCAGTTCTCTCGTTTATTCCCTACTGAGTTTATACAGCAGAGGCAAAAGAGACGAAATACTAAATCTCACTGGCTAAATCTCACTTTCTTTTCTTTCTTAAATCCATTGAGATATTGAATGTGTCATTATGTTATTGCAGAACAATATCGTGATTTATCCAAAAGAATAGTCTTTAGTGAACTTGTGTTATATTTTGCACATTAGAGCCCATACTGAGTTGCTAATGTAGCATTATTTCCTTTGCGGGAAGAGGGCAGGGTACAACGCTATGCTTCGGAATAAATACTGAGTTAACTAGAGGGTCAAGGTGCGCAAATTGGAAGCTTTTTTCTACATGCAACTTTCAAAATTGTCAGATACATATGCTGAAATCTTTATGAAGTTTATGAAATGGAAAAGTATATTTTATGAGGAAAAAACTTGAGTACATCAATTGATGAGTTTCAAAAGGTAGAAAACATAACAGTTTCATGGTTTAATTGTTTTGTAAGTCCAAAGAAATTACTGGTTAAGTATAAAAAACGCCCGTCCAGGCCCGAGGTTGGATCGACAGTTCCCCATGGCATAAGATATATGGTTGACTGTTGCAAAACATGTGAAATGTTGAAACACTGAAACACTAAAGTTATCTTTGATATAGGCATGATTTTACTTGGCTACAATGACACGGCTTAGGTAGTTGTACGTATACATCGCTGTAACGGGAACTTTTAAGCAGCAAAAAGGCTTACCTGGAACCTCAAAATCGTGTCGGTGATGGCATTATATCGTTAGAACTGATGCCTTTATAATGATTTATAATTTATATCCGGGATATGTTTTTGTAAATTTAAATTGATCATGAAATCCGTTCGTAAACCCCGCTATACCTCTGACCGTGAAATCCGACATATTTATTTGGAATTTCTGTTGAAACATGCTTAAGCCTTTATGGCGCTCATCAGAAATGAATTGAGATTACATTTAGTTATGTGAATAAAAATACTTGCATATGTATGCGGTCTTGTTTACTAAGCAAAGTACAGCTACAGACACTATTTATTAATTCAGTTAAATGAGTGATAAGAGTAGTTCCTGTTTCGCTTCCTTTTTATTAGAAAAACCTGAGCTATTCACTAAGCAATTAAAGCGTTAGGTTGTTTCAGGAGAAATTCATTTTAAACAATGCTGCAAAACCAACTCATTCCAAGGTGTAGTTCAAGGTTTTTAGCATATATTATATATATATATATATATATATATATATATATATATATATATATATATATATATATATATATATATATATATATATATATATATATATATATAGAATAATTTCTTGGAAAGAGAGCGCCTGGTTAATTATTTATAACTATATAATAGTTCCCAGTTAAACAATTTTCTCATTTCTTCCACCACGGTCTGATCGTGACATGTAATATTCTTTCAAACGCAGACTGAGATGTGGCGGTATGAGATATATTCCACTGAGAGTTACGTGGTATAATATAGTTTTCACAAAAACAATCATCCCTCAGTCTGAACAAAAATAGACCATCCTATCTCTATGCGTAATGTAAATAGTTGCTTTGTTACATATATTGTGCTCATTGGCCCATTTTGAAATCGATCTGTATGCCATGGACGTTTCCAGCGTGTTATTTCTTTTAATTCTATTCGCTTTCTCTTGTTTTTATATGTCTAAATAGAGTAACGTGCGTTCGTCTCACTACCTGGTACAATAATTGAGGCACAAAAATTTAAATTCTTTTTAATGTCCTGTCTCTTTTCTGGTAGGCAGACCATCCCTCCCCCCGCCACATTCACTGGGATATTTGCACATGCATGGCTTTGAGTATTGATCTCTATCCATGTGCCTGTTGTGAAAAAAACCCTTATGGAATTACACCCAAACATTCAATACAATGCAGAACACTTTACACGGGTTTTTTTAACATATGCGGTCCTGTTTAGTAGAAGAATAAAAGGTTCCCCTCCTTCTCCCTTCTATCAATTCAATCACACCCTTTTATCTGTGAACAGATCCCAGCAGGGACAGAACGTAGAGGTTCTGGGGAGGGGGTCCGTTCAATGTATTGTTTTCTCAAGAAATAACTTAAAAAAATTGAAATTGTACTTCCTGGAGAAAAGTGTAGGCAACACTGTAAATTGGTAACCGTGCATGTCCATAATGACATTTAAACGTGGAATGCCAAGTCGGACAAATACCACATTTTTCCGAATACCGACAATATTATAAATGTCAAACCCCACAACGCACAGTGTTAAATTTAATTTTAAAAGGACACTAAACTATAATTTTATGAGAACAGATACAGCTTTGAACGAAAGCCAATATAGAACCAAAACTAGGCAAACATACGTTGAGAAATGTGTGAACATAATAGGGGGCAGACTGCGTTCCGAAAGAACACCAGGATTACCTCTTACTCCTCGCTTATGTTTTGGAATATATATGATAGCAGGCAGCTCATCAGACTATGCATAAAATGTTTTAGGAAGTAAAACTGAAATTGGAATCTAATTCTACTGAGCGTAACATATTGATCATTCTGATGTTTTACTTTCCGACACGCTTTTACTGACTAATAACAAGCCCAATTTCACAGTGATCTGAATCATCGACCTATTGCTTATTTAAAAATTGCAAAACTAGAAGCCCCTTCTGTTGAAGTAAAAGGAATAGCTATAAAGATTTGTAGGTAAAGAATAGAATATAAGAAAACTGATAATGTAACACACCCCAGAGAAAAATAAGTTTATAAGCTGATCGTTATATCAGCATGGTAAAGTAGGGTTGTTTGTATTCATGGATAGGTACTGGATCTTGTTGCAATTTCAGGCTTTACATCATTTGTAAAAAAGTCTTCAAGATAACATTGGGATCGTGCCCTAAAATTCCAGGAAATTATAATATTTAACCATAATTCCATCCTTGGCTGTTAATGTTGAAACACTGTTAACTCAAAAAGACTAAGAATCATTTTCACTTAATACACTAGAGGTCCTCATGTATTCATTCACTGCCCTGTAATAAAAATCTCCATTAAGAGAATGAGTATTATGGGAAAAGGGGACATCACAATGCAAAGCAGATGAACCAAAACGTTACAAAGCAACGTATAAAACACCTTGCCCTGCAGCAGAGATTTTTGTGACCGTTCCCTGTGATGAGCGTATGATGGGTGCATCTGTCTGTTAGATCACAAAGCTGGAGCAGTACTCATGATGATTTCTGTGATTTTATTTGTTTTATTTCTTTTTTATTTTATCGGATACCTATAAATGCTTTCAGTGAATTCAGTATAAAGAACAAACTCAGCTATAACGGGTGCTTTTGGACGATCGTCAATTCTATTTATCAAGAACAGGGTCAAAAACATACTGTAATGTGTAATCTGTTTGCTTGCATAGCCATAAATTTTAATGTCCAGAAATAAAGAAATAACTGTATAAGTGTATAAATTATTGCAAACTGCACACATTTGCATGTTTGGCATTAAATTATTTTTCGAGCTCGTGAACAAACAATACGGACACACTCGAACGAACAGAAAGACTCTTCAGAGCCCCCAAGATACAGACCAAGAAAAGTAAAAACTAACGTCATCAGAAGAGCTCTTGTAGTTGGGAATTCTAATGTAAACACAATGGGTGACATCACAACTATGGCTTAAAAGCATTACATATCAATAAAAATGTGGTATGAAATTCCTGGGCAATAAAAAATAAGCCGCACGCGGTGGTACACAATGTTTATGGGCTCCTGTTTTACACAATCAATACACCAGAGTATTACTCCTAAATATGACTAGAGAGTTGAATTGCGGTGAGAAAGAGAGAGAGAGAGAGAGAGAGAGAGAGAGAGAGAGAGAGAGAGAGAGAGAGAGAGAGAGAGAGAAAGAGAGAGAGCACAGTTTTCTGTCAAACTGTTCGAGCTGCTCATTTTCAGCATTTGAAATTCAGCGACCTTTGATTATGCTCTAAAAGCTGAATAATTTGCAATTGACGATCGATTCTTTTGAATTTTGAATTTCTTATTCTATTCAGTGTAAAATTTTGATCATTTTGAAGTTTTCATCAAACACTCTTTCACAAGCAAAAACGTTATTTGAGCTCACCTTTTTTGAAGGGTTTCCCGTGTAATTCATGCAAACTAAAGGACAATCAAAGAAAATCCGAAGAATATTCTAAATCTAATGGAAAAGTTTTGTACGTTACGGTGCAAAAAAATTCAAAACGCTTTTAACCATCATACTATATCTTTCACTACATTACTTTTGTTGGGCGTTGACTGGTATGTTGATATAGACATGACGCTGTATGATCTCATACAGCGAAGGCATACGAGACGAAACAATATACTTAATCTCACCTTTTTGCTGTCTCAAATTGATGTTCTTTAAGAAGTTATTCAGATATTGAATGTGTCATAACGTTATTGTTGGACATTACCTTGATTTATCCATAAGAACAGAGCTGTTAGTGAATTTATAACACTCGTGTGATAGATTGCATATTAGAGTCCGTGTTGTGTTTGTTGATCTAATATAATCTTCTATCGACTTGTGAGCAAACAGAAGGTCAAAGCCTAAAGTGAAAGAACGATTTGGATGTAAAAAGACGAAGGCAGAGGCTAGCCTTTCGTTAGTACGGTATTTACATCTGGGAGTCATCTGTGTCCAAAAATTTTTGATATCGTATGACATCGTATTGATATCCCCATGTTTTTCTTTTTTTGTTTTCGCGTGATTTTGAGTAAAGAAAAAATCGGAGGCTGTTGGGAAACGGAGGACCTAATTTTGCAGAGAGATAGTTCATCCTCTTTTAGTTTGTGCTAAAATTAATTAACGCTCTCTCCAAAGCGTAAAGCTGCTCACTTTTATTGCTCAAGAAAAGCAGCTGGACAGTCAGCTGTGTAAATGCAATTTTTAAGTTTGCGCTCTTGTCTAAGGAGATTTAAATACAGATGTGATAAATTTATTGACACGTTCTGTAACAGTTCACTATATCATAATTTGATGTCTATTTTCTTTTCTGGCAGAAGGCAAGGTACAGCGGCAGACTTCAGACACAGCAGGAACGAGGATGCTCAAAATTGAAAGTTTTTTTCAGATATGCCAACTTTTTCACAATTCTCAAACATATATGCTGATGCTTTTAAAGTGATTGTAAAAGTACTTGTAAAAGAAGATATTTATTTCTTATAAATTAAAGCGAGAGATTTAGGTGGAATTTTTTTTTATAAAAGTAGAAAGCTTACCGGAGTTGGTTGTCTTAATGTTTTGTTAGTTCGAAAATAACTTGTTAAGTATAAAAGAGGTCAGCTAGCCCGAGGTGGGAACGATGGCACCCAATAGGGTACAATTTGGCGAACGTGCAATGGGTTCACACGGTATCGATGAACGCAATGGTAGCGGTGAGCGGCTAGTAAACCTAAGTCCAAACAACGACTGTTATTGGTGGCATCCTTTTCCCACATAAAAACATTCACAACGCCACGTTGATATCACCTGACTCGAGAACAGTTAATTAAACAGACCGCATTTGATTTACGGCAAGTGGCGAAGGTCATTACACAATGTCAGAGTGTACCATGATGCCGATGTACATAGTGATCACTACCCAGTAGTGGCAAGCCTGAAGCTAATGCTGAGGAAAACGTTTATCAAGAAAACACACAACAGTTCGACGTGACCAAACTCAAATGCGAGAGCTCAACCATCAAGTTCAAAAACCGCTTCAATGACCTTAGAAATCACAATGAAGAAGCCGCCGGTTGTGTAGAAAAACTTTATTAAAGACTCATTTATGAAGACAGCAAAAGAAGCAAGCGGCTACAAGAAGGCAAACGACAAAGATTGGCTATCCAAGAACATGGCAAAAACTCAAAGAACGTAAACAACTGAAACTTTAGACATTAAATGCAAATTTACATAGGCTACATGAACAACCAAGAGCTGCCTATATTAACAAAGATCATGAAGTTAAAAGGAGTGTAAGAAATGAGTAAAATAAATAGATGACCTGGCTGATGAAGCAGAACAAGTTAGCGAACTCAGTAAAATCTACAGAATTACCAAACGCATCTGTGAAAAACAAAAACTTTCACCCACCCCATAAAAGACCAAAAGGGGAAAACCATAACAACCGAAAGAGAGCAAGCACGGAGATGGGTATGGGTTGAACACTTTCAAACGGTCCTAAACCATCCGAATTCTGCAGAACTGGCTAAAATAAGACCGTGTGATGCAGTGCTCGATATTAACATCAATACCCCAACACCGAGCGAAATTAAAAACGCTATTAAATCACAAATAAAGCAATGGAAAGCCTGTTTAAAACTATATGGGCCAGCAATACCATTCCCTACGATTGATCCAAAGGCCTCACAGCAAAACTACCAAAGAAACAAGACCTGCAAAACTGCTACAACTGGCGCAGCGCTATGCTACTATCGATACCAAGTAAAATATTTTGCAAACTAGAATAGAAAAAACTGTAGACGAATTTCTAAGAGAAAAATCTCAGATGCGGCAAGTCTTCGCTCTACGCAACATCAATTGGCAGAGTATGGAGTGGAACACCTCCTTACTTATCAACTCTGTCGACTCCAAAAAGGCATTCGACAGTGTTCATCGAGATATGCTCTGAGGAATCGTAAGGTCATACGGAATGCCGACATAATCGCCAAAATGAGGTTCTACGAACGCGTCGAATGTAGTTTCATCCTAAGCAATGGCATTTCCCACTGGTATAAAGTCGAATGACAATGGGGTCCGACAAGGCTTTATTCTCCCGGCAATAGTACATCCTCCTAATAATTGACTGGGTAATGTATAGAACGACAGCAGACAACCTAGAGGTATTTAGACTCATATGCCAAACAAACCGGCTTCAACATAAACTGTAGTCATGAGGGTAAATACCCAGTCAGCAGTTCCAGTCGAACTTAAAGGACAACTACTGGAGGAATCCGAGGAATTCACCTACCTGGGTAGCCTAATCAGTGACGAAAATGGCACGAAGACAGATATTATTGCAAGGCTTGTGAAAGCGCATGATGCATTTGCCATATTATGGCCTATATGGAAGTCTAACCAAATAAGCCAGAAAACCAAGGTCCGGATATAACAGCAACGCCAAATCAGTTCTCTCGTATGGCTCAGAATGCTGGAAAGTCACGAAGTCTGATATGTACAAAATCGAAGCATTTCATAATAGCGATCTCCGAAGGACTTACAGAATCTTCTGGCTGAACAAGATCCCGAATAGAGATTGCCATGCCAGATTCAACTGCAGGGACGATTCAGGTGACTCGGACATGTGCTGAGGATGGAACAATCGCTCATACCGAAAACAGTACCCTGACATGGACGCCCCCTGGGAAGAGGAAACGTAGACGGCCCAAAACTACATGGCAGAGGACAGTTGCTGACGAACCGACCGAGGTAGATACATCGTCTAGCGAAGCTCAACTCCACGCATGCGATCGACCCAAATAGCAAAACATGGTTTTGACTTTATGGCTCACCGGAGACGAAGACGATAAGTAAGTTGGCGGAGGAGGGGACGGGCTGTTGCAAAACATGAGGAATGCCAAAAGGGTGAAACAATAAAAAGTTATCACACATAATTCAACTTCATTATGACGATATTGATCGTGTCGTTATACCCGGCATATCTCCATAACGGGAGCTTTTAAGCGGCCAAAAGCTTAACTGGTGCTACAAAATCGTGCCGGTATTGTCATGATATCGGTATGATTCCGATTATGACAAAATTCCTGTAAAATCAATTCATTCGTCGTATGCAGTGTGGCATGGGATTTCTATCATCTTGGAACCTTTAACACCCCTTCCCACCTTCAACCCGCAGAAACCACAGCATCGATATGTTTCGCTGAGAGCAGCTGTTACCATTATTAGTTTTGAGTGTCATTTATAAACATAGACAAGCTTATCCAAATGAGTTGTTTTCACTTTCACACTTCTTACACAATGCTCTGGTCTATGAATAAAGGATTTATTCAGCTGCAGACCGACGTTTAATTTAAATGACCAGCAAAAGTATGGTGGTATGAGAGATATTCCGCTGAGAAACACGGTATAATAGCGTTTGCACGAAAATAATCATAGTCCAGTATTAAAACAAACACCTTGTGTTGTCAATATGATATTTTAAATAATTACCTGAATACATATATGCTGTTCATCGGTCCATTATAAAATCTGGTTATCTGTCATAAAGGTGTCCAGCGCGTTATTTCGTTTAATTTGGTTCACCTTTTGTTGCTTGTTGTCTATTTCTGTAGTATAATCCCTAAACTACCATGCCTCCATCTCTTTATTTGGAACGGTCAATGAACGCATGGGACTGTCCATGAAGTACGCATAACCATTTAAGGCTTGTTTTATTTGTCCTCTCTTCTCTGGTAGGCGGGCGCAATTCCCCCCGCCCCGCCCCATTGACGGGGATATTTGCGAAAACTCGGCTTTGTGTGTTGATCTCTTGCCACGTTCTATTTTTGGAAAATCAACCCAAGCATTCAATATATTGGGGAGATTTCTACACCAGTTAAATCCACAATGGTTTTTGTGTCATGCAAAATTAAACGGTTCTCATTGTAAGTCTATTTTCAGTCGAAAGAATAAAGATTTTGATGGCTTTTCGCTGATTTGGGCAAATGGCACATAAACCAGAGACAAGCCAACCCCACTTCCTCCCTTAATGCCAGCAGAATATCGGAAACTTTTCAAGGTCTTTGAAAAATATACCTAATGCCGCAATAGGAAGATCAATGGTTAATGTTAAAAGATTTCCTTTGAGAAAGAAAATGAGAATGAAAGAATCTCTTCAAATATATCAAAACGCATGCTACCCCCTCCCACACTGTTGTCCTAAGACACAGATACCCCTTAGCAATAAAGCGACAGTTTTACTTCGCAAAAGCTTCAAATTCTTTCTCCACTTTTAGATAAGACTAATGTTCGAAGCAGGGAGGGGGTAATGACGTATGACTGGGAAACGGGTGTAAATTACGGCTAACACTTAAAAATTTGAAGAAATACGGGTACATCAAATTAAAGTCAAATTAATGAAGTTTAATAATGACGACCTAAAAGCTGAACCGAAAAAATATGTACAAAGGATTCATAAAAAGTTCTCTGCATCAACAGCATGCTTACAGAACACCGTTGAAAAGCACTGCGCACCCCAACCCCTCCTACCTCGCGCTTGATGACAATGAACACCCGATCCCCTCCTATCTCCCGCTGGATAACAATGCCCACCCGAACTCCTCCTACCTCCCGCTGGATCCCCTCCTACCTCCCGCTGGATGACAATGCCCACCCCAACCCCTCCTACCTCCCGCTGGATGACAATGCCCCATCCGAACTCCTCCTACCTCCCACTGGATGACAATGCCCACCCGAACTCCTCCTACCTCCCGCTAGATGACAATGCCCACCCCAACCCTACCTCCCACTGGATTACAATGCCACACCCAACCCCTCCTACCTCCCGCTGGATGACAATGCGCTCCCCAACCCTTCCTATTTCCCGATGGATTACAATGCCTCACCCGAACTCCTCCCACCTCCCACTGGATGACAATGCCCCATCCGAACTCCTCCTACCTCCCACTGGATGACAATGCCCCATCCGAACTCCTCCTACCTCCCACTGGATGACAATGCCCCATCCGAACTCCTCCTACCTCCCACTGGATGACAATGCCCACCCGAACTCTTCCTACCTCCCGCTGGATGACAATGCCCACCCCAACCCTACCTCCCGCTGGATTACAATGCCACACCCAACCCCTCCTACCTCCCGCTGGATGACAATGCGCTCCCCAACCCTTCCTATTTCCCGATGGATGACAATGCCCAACCCAAATCCCTCCTACCTCCCGCTGGATGACAATGCGCTCCCCAACCCTTCCTATTTCCCGATGGATGACAATGCCCAACCCAAATCCCTCCTACCTCCCGCTGGATGACAATGCGCTCCCCAATTCTTCCTACCTCCCGCTGGATGACACTGCCTCACCCGAACTCCTCCTACCTCCCACTGGATGACAATGCCCACCCGAACTCCTCCTACCTCCCGCTAGATGACAATGCCCACCCCAACCCTACCTCCCGCTGGATTACAATGCCACACCCAACCCCTCCTACCTCCCGCTGGATGACAATGCGCTCCCCAACCCTTCCTATTTCCCGATGGATTACAATGCCCCACCCAAATCCCTCCTACCTCTCGCTGGATGACAATGTCCCACCCGAACCCCTCCTACTCTTTTAATGATCGAAAACATACTGCAAGCATTCAACAATTCATGAAAAGCTTCACAAATTACAAGTTTCTCGATGTTGCAAAATACTAACAGAGCTTACCTCTAAAGAAACTAAAGCTTATAGCTCGTTCATACAAACAATTAAACTTCAAATTAAAAAAAACAACCTGAAAAACGGCTAGAGCTAGCACTTAACACTGATTGAAGCTAAAACTCAAAACAGTGGTAAATTTCAATGAATACCCATAATTTTAGCGATGTTGTCACATATGGACACATAGACACATATGGACACATGGACACCTAGTCGCAGCGGGCACGGTCGAGTAACTGTGAGATATCTCGCAAGCAGTAGACATGGCACTCTGACAGCAGCTAGAATGCCGCTTATCCTCCCATCTCGTTGGTGCGCAGGAAATGAAATGACTGAGAAGACACAGTTCATACAAGCAACAGTTCAAAAGAACATGCTAAAAAAAACTTTTTTTTCTTTTTTAAAATTTTCAAAGGACTTTTCAGCCTGGAAAAGTTCTGCGTCTAAATGTACCGGTGAGCACACCTGCTCCAGAATCACAGAACGTGATTTTTTTAAAAGTGTCTTCCAAAAACTCAGTAGTCATGAAAGAGGTTAAGGCGAGCGTTTTTAAATCAGCCGACTTCGTCGGACTGGTCCTATCACATCCATGAAAGGGCATCAGTTGTCTGTTTGTACGTACGGACGTAGGATCGTAGGTAGGCATGTAAATTTTTTATCTAAAACGCTTCTTCTCCTTCAGTTTTGATCGGATTCCTTTAAACTTTTGTGTGGATGTTTTCTACATAAACCTATTCAGAAGTTTTTTTGGGGGGAATTCGCCAAAAATTGGCTAAATAGGGGTGCTTAAAATTTTTTGGTTGCAGATATTCAAGGTGCTTCTTCTCGCACAATTTTGATAAGATTTTCTTAAAATTTTGCAAGAATATTATCTAGAAAAGGTTTTCTTGAAATATTACTTTTTGTTGATCAGCGAAAAGATGGCGAAATGGAGGGTATTTTAATTTTTTGGCATCCCACTATCAAAATGTTTCTTCCACAGTCTTGATTGGATTCCTTTGCAATTTTGTGAGATTTTTTAATTTTTATACGAGTTTGTTCTCTATGTAGGCCTTTCTTGAAAGATTATTTTTGGTGATCCGCAAAACTTGAAATATGAGTGCATTTTATTTTTGGTTGACAAGTTTAAAAATGCTTCTGCCACAATTTTGATCAGATTTTGCAAAAATATTCTCTAGATAATCTCTGGAAATTATTCTTTTAGATAAGACAAAAAACTTGGTAAATGGAGGTAACAATGTTTTAATTCATTGATAGCCAATTTTCAAAACACTTCATCTCCCACAATTTGAATCTAATTCCTGCCAATTTTGTAAACTGTTCTCTTTATGTTTCTCTCTTGAAAAAGTCACTCTTTTTAGAGATCCGCAAAAGCTTGGCCAAATTAGATTCACTTTTTTAAAATGCTTTTCTTTATAAAAGTTATGAAGCCACCATGACATTAACTTTAGTACGTTCGAAGACCCCCGTTTAACAAACTTATATTCCTTAGATACTATTTAGACGCCAAACATACATTCAAGCAGTGATTTTGTCGACCCAATATGTTTATCCTTCGCCTCTCCTTCGCCTAAACGTCACAGGAACCACATCATTACGGCAATTTAAAACCAAATAAACATTTCAACGTCGGTCGACCTTACATTTAAGGTTGCGACACCGACCGTCCGACATATATCAGCGTCTTATCAACGTTTTTGGCACATCGTTAAAAACATTGCATAAGCAACGTTGATCAGACGTTGATTGTTTTTTTAACCGTCTGATCAAAGCCAGTGTAGATGATAATCAAACGTTATGTACTAGAAAATGATGAATACTAGAAGCTCATCACCCTCATCATGTAATCGGGTGTGACCTATATCCAACACTGATCTGACGTCGCAATGTTTACCGGGAAATGCTGTTCAGTAAAGTCATGTAAAACGTCTTTCGTCTTTGAGTTGAAGTGATGTTGTTATTGATCTTAACCCAACTGGTATTCCATTTTGGACTCGAGGGTAATGTCACACCACATACAAAATGCATCTTTAAAGGTCGAAATACCGACGCGCCGTCAAAATTCTAAAATTTTCATGTAAAAATTACTTTTCTTCTTCCTCTTTTTTAAAATGACTTCCGTTTCCGGCGAGCGATAATAAATATTCATCGCTTTTTGGTCGTTATTGCAACATTGGAACGACGTCAGAAAACCGACGTCGCAATAAAGTCGGGTTTGAGGGAAATTGGTCTGACGTAATTCTACCCATTTTACAACCTTATTTTATTCAGAATATGGTTGTGATGTCGTTGCAACCAAAATCCAACCTTTTTTTCAAAAAATACGTTGGTTGTTTACTGGAAAATGTTGCGCTGAAAGATCGGAATCATAAAAGGTCAACAGGCGGTGTTATAATTAGATTAGTAATTCGTTCCAACCCCAATGTGTTTAAAACGTCGTAACCAGAGCAAACAGTGCGATTTTGGATAGATTATGGGTAGATGCCAATTTAACATCTTTGTTTGTCATTTATGCAATTTTATATTCATAGGTTGGACATCCTGTATTGTTTTTCTGGATTTCTTTTATTTGCGTACCAATTATAGAGAATTTCAAAATACAATTTTATATTCATCGGTTGGAGACACGTTTCTTGAAGGTTGCATGGAGGTCGAATAGCGTTGTGTCGTAACCTCAACAAAAGATCAACGTCTGCTCCTCTCTTCATTCTGTGTCTATTCAACAACACATCAGAAACGTTGAAGACAGGTTAACGAAAGTGTTCTACAGAATAGAATAGAAGTCAAGAAATTGATTTGGTCGCAAAATACACGTCAAGCTAACATCACTTATTTCACGCCAATCCTGAGCAAAGTTTCTATTCTTTAACTTTTAAAATGCAGCATTGAACAGCCTTAAAAACATTTAAATATCACGATTTCGTGGTGTAAGGTTGCGCTTTGTAATAAATACTTAAACCTCCTACCCCCACACCCCATACACACATCAGCAACTTAATGAGCTTACACCTGTCCTCAACCTCTAGTAGAAACACTCCTATAGATTTTTCCATAGGTAGCGCGCTCAGATCTCCTATAGCCAGGTACTTAAGAAGGTTCCTTTTTTCGGTGAAATGTCGGTGAAATGTCTGTCAGAGGGAGTACCTTGAGCCTTCATAAACTCCACTGTAGCGTGAACCTAGGCCCTTATTATGCGGAAAGAGATAGTTCAAAAATCAGTATCGGTAAATAAATATCATTGAGAAATAATGGAATCCAGGTGCAATATCAGACCTTTGGATCTACTTAAAGAGATAAATTGCATTGTAAATCTACTTTATGAGCCCATTAGTACATTCTAATTGTTAAGCATTTTGTTTCACCAGGGCTGACAGCTAATAGGTTATATTTGGGAAGTATACACAGAGTGAGACCCTGTAAATAGGACATCGCCAGTAGAACTGAACTAGACTGGCTGTTTTGCAGAGTTCTTGTTCATAGGCTTCTTGGTATTTAAATGTTCCAAGCACAAGACGATTGCAAAGTAACCATACTCGTGATACGGTCCAATTTGTTCGTTAGTGGATCTCGAGATCCTCCTACAGTATAATGAGTCGAAATATCCTGGTTGAGGTTGGGGTTATGTGACTCGGGCATGGGTAAGAGTTTAGGTTATTTCCTGACATTCAAATGCAAAATAACCATTTGGTTAACCCATCCCGAGTTCTGTAAGCATATAAACTTTGTAGTGTTAAATAAAACTTGTAAATAACTTGCATAAATAACAGGATATGCGAGAAATGTCCTTGCGGGCTCTAAACTATTCCTAAATTTGTTTTGCAATAATGCGATCTTGAGACGAAATGCATATCCAACCCCAGCCTCCTCCCAAAAAGTCCTTTTAAAACACTACATGCTCAAAATTCCTGATTCTCTTGATCTTCACCTTATATCTCCCTCTGAAACTTTGTATTTTCCATATCTTGAAAACATCTAAACATTTTTTTCAAATGGATTTTGGCTTCTACCTGGTTGTCTGCGGTATGTTTGCATTCCTTAAGTACTGGTGCACAGACCTTGGCACGAAGCTTTAGGATCAAAATATCTTATGACAGTTCTCCGCTTTATATGACAGTATACAAATTCTATTATTCAACTAAATTTTAAAAAAGTCCCATTGAAGTTGTAATTTTAGGTATTAATTGTGCATAGATTCTACCAGCAAGAATTGAATTAATATACTACCGGTTGAACTGGTTGAAAAATTAGGATTTCTGTTGACCGATGTATACAAAGTAACGATGGCATTTTCTAAGAATCCAATTTTTAACATTTTTCCCTTTCAGCGTTTGGTTGTTATTCTCATTTGATTTGACTGACCAGTCGATTGTGAAATTTGAAAAAATATTAGTTTTTGGTGAAATATATGCTCGAGTAATGCACTACTGAAATATGTCTTATTCTCAGAAGGTTTACAACTTAATTTCATTGATTTGCATAATTTTCATAAGTCGGATGTGACATGTGATTGCCTTTGATAAAACCAGTGATCCATTTTCGACTCTATGTTGTGAAGAGTAAAGGGTCGGGTATATATAGGTTTAACTCTACTTTAGATCTACTTTAAAGTCAAAAATTTCTCTCGTTTGCTAGGTTTTTTAGGAGTAAAAAATTTTCATAGGCAATATACTCTTTTCTTTTTGGTCTTTTTCACATTCGGCAATTTTCGAATAATTTGCCATATATTTTTTATCATATACTCCCGTATAGATACATATAGTTTATGAATTGTGTACTCCGACTGGTCAGTCTGTTTTTGCGACATTTTTCGTCATTGTGGGATTTTTATTTAATGAGAAATGTATAATATACAAACAAAAGACAAATAACAACAGAAAAAACTCACATAGATTTATTATCTCTTACTAATCTAAATTAATATTTTACAACCATTTACTGTTGTGCCTAAAACAGTATGCATCTCTGTTAAAAGAAACAAAAACTTAAGCACATTTTTTATAATGCTCTTTCAAGACGTAAAAGATCTTCTAATTTTAAACTCCTGTTCTCTAACGTCATTTTTTCTAATATTAATTCTTTTTTCAAATATCTTAAAAGTAAAATAAAAGAGGGTGGTGTTTTATTCAAGTTCAAGTAGTTTCTGTGGATATAAATTCGACTCTGCAATAATATAAAATTTATCAGAAATTCACTTTTTATTTTGTCATTTTTGATAACATTATGTTCTGTCAATTATGTACTGTCTAAAATATAAATTCCTTTTGCCATCGTTGAATGCAGTTTGGGATTGTTTTATATTGTTTTACCAAGAATTAATAAAATTGTTTAGCCGATGTGTTTACCACGTCGAAATTTTGGTTTCTCGTTTTCAAAATCAATTCAGACGATAAATTTAAAGTAATATTGCTGGAAGCTTGGGTTAATATTATTCTCTTCCATTATGTGGGATTGCTTCAATTAATCCGATTGCTTTTAATATATTAAGATTGCCATATTTATTTGCATATTCCTTGATTGCTTTTGGGTTTATAAATTTTCCATTGTCGTCAATAAGATCATTTATTTTAATGATGTTTGATTTTAAGAGTTCGTCGAAATATAATGGTTTTTTATTTATTTGGATGTATTTATTGCACCAAATGCATTCATCTAGAATATCCTGTAGTGTTTCTGGATCTCTTTTATTTGCGTACCAATTATAGAGAATTTCAAAATAAAAATTTGGCATTTCTTTATTCAAATAAGAAGGGTGCATCGATAGAGATAAAGTGATGTTAAAGGGTAACTTTGGAAGATATTTTGACATAAATGTGAAAGAGAAGCTGTCTGGTGGTTCCTTCAGTCGTTTAATCCACATAAGTTTTTGAGCATCTAGAAAACTCTTTAGGTTTAAGTGGCGTAGTCCACTCTCTTTATAGCCTTGAATGATTTATGCTTTTTTAATTAAAGGGGTCCTTTTACCCCACATAAATCTTTTAATGCTGTCATTTACTTCGTCTTGGAACCATTTCGGAGTTTGTGTAATATTAGTTATGCATATCAATTTGGGCTAGGCTGAACTTTTTATGATAGTTATTTTTCCTTTTTAAGTGAGATATAACCGAATCTTGTAGTTGGAATAAGAGAATTTTTTTATTTATTTCATTTACATTGTTGTAATAACACATACCCAATGACTTGACTGGGCTCTTGTCCATATCACCTAATGGGTTTATGGTATAAATATCTCAAGTTTTCCCTACCACCCAGCATTATTTCTGTCTTTTCATAGTTTATTTTAGATCAGAGCAGAAGTAGAATATCCAAAACACATTAACAGCATTTCTTATAGATGCTATATCTCTTAATAGAAGGGTTATGTCATCAGCAGATAGACTTAGCTTAGCCGTCGTAGATATAGCTAAAATCTCAATTGCCAAAATAAAGAAAAGACCTGAGAGGGTTTCCTTGGCGTACACCGTTGCATATTTTGAAGTATCTGCTTTTATTTCCATTATTTATGGTGCAACTTTCTATGTCTTTATACATTGCCTTGATCCATTGTTTTATCAAAAGTCCAAAACTGCAGGCTTCTAATGCTTGATAAATAAAATTCCAATTTAATTTGTCAAAAGCTTTTCAAAGTCTATAAGGGCCAAACACCTACTGTATTTGTTATATTTTAAAAATCTACGGGATCAATATACCATATTAATCTTTTTTTATAAACCATATTGGTCTTTCGAAATCAAAGATGAGAGTATCTTTTGAAAATGTTAAGGGTATCTGAAAGTTTGGTGTTTGGTAATGTTTTTGCTTGGTACTGATTATCATTAATTGTTAGAGTTGGTATGTAATTTAATTTAAAGAAATATTTGTAGTTATCTTTAGGATCAACTTTGTACAGTTTTTCATAGACCTTTGCGGTTTCTTCGGGTGCATCTTGCGGATTATTAATCTCTACGCCTTGGGAGTTTTTTATAGTACGTAAGCATTTTTCATTGTAATTTTGTTTTTCTAGGTTAAAGAATAGCTTTGAATTCTTTTGATCATACTCAGTGAAATGAGCCTTGCTGGGGATATAGTGTCAGTAGGCCTCTTTTTGTTCTTAAAGTTTAAGTTCTGTTTTTGCATTGTTTAGTTCAAAATTCATTTCGTTTAAAGTGTTGTTGTCAAAAGTTTTTTGGTTAGATTCTCTCTGCTACGCATGTGCATTAAGGTTATACATTTTTAACACTGTATAGATTCTTTAGTATGCAGTATTTTGCGTAATCCCATTGGGAATGAGAATTTAGATCCGGCGAGGCCTGCACACTATTTTTAATAACATCTTTTATCAATTCAGTGTACAACTCGTCTTTTTATAGATAGGATGGAAATTTCCAGTATCCGGGCCCTCTTTTATTAGTGGAAGTTATTTTAATTTGTAATAAGATCGTGCTGTGATCAGACCTTAAACTGGGCATTATTTCGGTATTTTTAACGTCGCAAGTTATGGACGTTGATATGAACCAGCAATCAAGTTTAGATTGTGTTAAAAAGTATTTATGTCTCCGCCAAGTGTGCCTTTCTGTCTGGGAATGTTTTATTCTCCAGATGTCTACTAGACTGTATTCTTCCATGATGTTTTTAAGAAACTCTATATATTTATAATTTTTTGTGTTTTGGAACTTTTGTCTTTTTGACCATCTAAGTATATATTGAGGTCTCCGCCTATGATAATGTTGGCATCAACACGTTTTTCGAAGTGGGATTTTATTTCTTTCCAGAAAGATAGCTGATCGCTCTGGGGTTCGAGTTTTGGTGTATATATGTTTAGTATACTGTATTCCTTACCTTCGATATTGAGGTCAACTATAAACCTACCACGTGAATCGGTTCTGTAGTTTGTGATAAGATGAGCAACAGAACATGTACCTGTGCTTGTCTTTGTGCCATGTACAAAGAGAAGGGTGTCACCTTTCATGTAATTAGTCATGTTCTTTTTAAAATTATCTTCTTTTTCTTTGTAGGAATGAACTTCCTGTGTGAGAATGAAATCAAAGACTCCCTTGGGATGTCTATATAACCAGTTAAAGATATTTCTATGTTTATTTCCATCTGATAACCCTCTGCAATAGTTATGTCATATTTTTTACCATAACTGAACACATTTTAGATACCATTGAATATTACTTGTGCTTTTGATAAAGACTACGCCCTTGAGTTTTTTATTTTGTAGTTGTTCTTGCGTTCTATGGTTTGAAAGGGAATATAGTGAGAGTTTTAGTAAGAAATAGTATATGTGAAGAACGGTTTCTAAACAGGTAACAATGCTATATACATAAATGCCCATATCAATTGCAATCTGTGAGTGGGCGAGGAGTGTCCCGTAAGTTTTCTATTTCGTAAGATTTGCACTTCGTAAAAAAGGCCTTTTCTACGCGCAGGGAAAACTTACGCTCACAGTTGCATAAGTTTTCCCTGTGCGTAAATTTTCCCTGTGTATTGATTGGCAGCTTTTTTGTAATTTGCTTGTTGTTTCTCCCCATAAGGCTGCGTACACTTCTTCAAAAGCATGTACCACTGCTTTTTCCGCCGGCCAGCCTCAGTACCACCGCGTATTATAGATGCGCTTTGGTGGTCCTGGTGCACTTTTGTGGTACTGAGGAAGAAACTGGTTAAATGGATTTTATTTTAGCAAACTCGTTTATCGTGCTTAATGCCTAAGCGTCACCCTCATACTTTCGCCCCCCCCCCCACCTCGCAAAAAAAAAGGATTTCAATATTCTATGACGATTTATCGAACGCTGTGAGAGTGTGTTTCGTCATAAATATTAACTGGTCGGATTACCCGCAAATTACTTTTCAACATACCATAAGAGTAATCCGTGCTTTGACAAAACGTCTTGGGGGAAGGGGATAACAGAGTAACAGACCCTTTCCATTTATTTATTTGCACTCTAACCCCCCCCCCCCCCCCCCCGGAAAAAAGCCAAATCACACATACACACATACACATACACACACACACACACACACGCGCGCGCGCGCGCGCACACACACACAAAGTTCTAGAATTCATGTTCTAGAATTCAAATATATTCTGAAATGAATTTATTAGGGGAGGGGGGGGTGGCGGGGAGGCACTCACGTACCGAATGGTTACCATGCATGTCTACATTAATTTTGAAGTTGATAGTTAAAAGAAAAAAAAAGAGTTTTTTACGGAAATTAGCGTAAAAATGGCCTGTGCGTAGGAAATTCACATTCAAATTAGATTTTACTTCAGAAATGACTTTTCTACGCCTTTAAGGCGTAAAAATGCCATTTCAACTTACGGATAGATTTACAAGTATATTAGCTTGAAAATGATAGCTCAAAAAGAAAAAAGGACGTTTTTACGGATTGATGGCGTAAAAATACCCTGTGCGTCAGAAATTCATGTCTAGTTTTGTGGTTGAAATGACTTTTTTACGCCCTTTAAGGCGTAAAAAATGCCCTTTTTACTTACAGATAGATTTTAATATATCTTGCTTTAAGGCTTGATAGCTAAAAGAAAAAAGGACTTTTTTACGGATTGATGGCGTAAAAATACCCTGTGCCCCAGAAATTCATGTCTAGTTTCAATACTGAAATGACAGGCTGTTTTTACGTAGAAAAGGCCTTTTCTACGGGCAAGACTGTATATTTCACCCGTGAGCGCATTATTTCAATGATTTCCTCTCCATATACTGTTTCTTTGTTGCTTTTTCGATAGGGAGACACAATGTCTAAAGCTGAATTTTATTGATGCAGGGAAAAATTACGCTCCTGAAGCGTAAGTTTTCCCTTTATAGCACCCGTAGAAAAGGCCTTTTCTATGCACAGGACAATATTACAGACAATACGTTGACAGGTAGATTTTACGGGTTTGGCCGTAAAAATGCCTTTTCTACGTAAAAACGGGCTGTTTTTACGCGCAGGGAAAACTTATGCAACAAGGAGATCAGTGATGCAAAAAAAAAAAAAAAAAAAAAAAAAAAAAAAAAAAAAAAAACCTGGTTCTTATAGAAGCAGTGTTTTACTGTAATATTTCTATCTTTATAGAGCTTTATAGAACACTTAGTTGAACGTTTCTTTCACAGAATTGACGCGTTGTTTGTTTAGGCATTGCAGCTTAATTGACTAAAATTCTTGTGAGTTATTAGTCCTTACCACTATAAAATCTTTAATATTTTAGAGATTTTTTAACTTTATTTGATTTAGCAAGTGTAGCGAATAACATCAATGACGCTCGGTTTGGTTATAGCGATTTCAATATTGGTAAATATAAATACCAAACAACTAATGTGTTATTTAAAGTTAAGCCGACCATTTCAAAAGAATCTAACCTAGGTGTGAACATGTTGATGTATTCAATGTAGGTGTGCACTAAGTGAGCGAAGCCTTTTGAAGCAAGTATGGGGACATAAGTAGACATGGGGATATAGTAGGATTTCTGTTGACAGATCTATACAAAGTATAGATCTATACATTTTGTAAAAATCCACTTTTTAACCTCTAAGACTCGTTCACGTGCAAGTGCTTGAAATTACACAGCAATAAATTTTTATTATTGTCATTTATACAGAGCAAAAAATTCAAAATTCACTGATTCGTAAACTAAAAAGATCATAATCTACTTTAAACGGCCTGGACAAGCTTAGCTTGCAAAACAGATTAATTTTAGAACATATTTTATGATATAGTAATTTCTCCACAAAAGCAATGTTTTACGTTCTTACATTAAGATATAAAGCTATAAGCCTCTCAATTAACTTGATGAGCAAGCATAATTGTACTTCGGAACATTTATTTTTTTAATCATAAAATATCGTTTCCTACCAAGTTCCAGGAGGAGAAATTCCAGGAGGAGAGTAAAACAACTTAGAAGAGTGCGTTGAATAAGTTTATTGTTATTGTTACTGTTAAAATAAACGTTCCTTGTCAAGAAAGAGTAGAGAGAGATTTCATTTGCAAGAGGAAATTGTTCTAACTTTAGTTTTTTCTATAAAGGTGAATTTGCTACCATTTTATTATAACATCACAAGCATAGGGAGGTTAATTTCAGTTAAAATTAATAAATAACTAGCTTCAAAATGGGTAAAAACTTGCCTTCTTGCCGTTTTTGCTTTTGTCTGGCTCCCAAGGAACAGTTTGGCTATAGTTTGGAGTTTCTTATTCCGTCAAAAAAGGTAACAAACACTCAGTCTGTTTATGATCTGTTAAAGCCATTCGTTAATAGTGACTTCAAAGCAATGCAAGCGGAGATTTGCTCTACGTCTTACCTTTCAAAATATGCCAAATATGTTTCTTCTTGGCATACACAATTGTGTCTAGGTCCTTATTCATAAATCTTCTTAGCTGTGGTCGTCTAGCTCCGTAAAAAATTAGTAAAACATAACGAAAAAAATTAACATTAGTTGGTCTTATCTCATTTAAAATTGGTTTTTAGTAATATACCTTAGATTAATATACATATATATATATTACAACATCTTAAAACGTTGACGATGTCTTGTAGATGACCAGTTAAATGAGTTTATTATTTTCATGAGCTGTGAGGTTATGCATGTTTAATAGAGACGCGGGCATTTTTTCAAAAAATAATTAATGAGATAAAAAAGAGAAGAGACCCGTTCTTTTAATTTCACGTTTCCTCCTTTCTCAAATGGACATGTCATTTTAAGAGATAACGAAAGTGTGAGAGACAGATAGAGAGAGATGGCGAGAGGAAGTACAATAGAGAGAGAGAGAGAGAGAGAGAGAGAGAGAGAGAGAGAGAGAGAGAGAGAGAGAGAGAGAGAGAGAGAGAGAATCCTATTAAGACGCTTAAATTATTATACTATTACTTTGAGATTATGGTGCTTTATTCTAAAAAACAGGCAAGCTAACTTCGTAAGTCTCACCTTGTTGTTTTCCGTTTACTTTTCTTACAAATGCACCATCAGTTCCGGTATTAATACCACTGTAGTGCTCCAGAAATCTTGCAAATCTGTATCCCCGAAATGATATTTCATATTGTAAATCCGATCATTGAGTTCTCTGGATGCTTCAGTGACGTACTTTTCAAGCACTCAAATTTGGTCTCTAGACAAGTGTTTGATTAGATCAATTAGATAAGAAAACATATCAGTGCGCATGTCCTTGATCATGCGATGCTGTCCTTACGTCTGTAAACTTTCACTTTCAAAGTGTAACTCAGTTCTTCTGGGTAGCCCTATAGGCCTTGAAGTTAGCAAAAAGGCCCAAGTTAGGCCCGAATAGGCCAGATAAGCACAGGTTTTTCTGTTATAGTCACAGGGTTGGTCTTGGTCGTCTTGGTGTAGGATCTTGTAGTAGGTGATATGTCTTGTTGAACATGGACTAGGCTCATAGTCACGGGATAGGGTCCTCCAGTCACAGAATCATCATGCTTGAATTCACAACTGTTGATGGGCTGTGTGAAAATGCAGAAAGAAAGTGCATCAAGATTTCCAGAGTTCCTTGCTTGCTTACTGAGGGTTGTACTAGAGAAACTACAAGACTGCAACTATACCAGGTAGAGAAAAAAAGAACAAAGCAATAGAGACTTGTGCAAACGAGCAACATTTATTTGCATGACACCTATATTCATGCGCGTGTAAGGTTTTAAATTGAAAGCGTGTGTTGGTTTTAGACATGGCTTTGCCATTTAACTAACCTCAAATACGGCCCCCTTTGCCTCAGTCACTCAGCCATGATCAATCTGCATCAATCGATCTGCCAAAATCAATCTGTGATTGAAGCGTTGGGAATGTTGTTTTAGAACAAGATCACTTATTATTACACAATAAATAAACAATGTACCTGTGCATATACCTGAAGATATTTTCGAAGGCTTAACTAATTTGCATCTAAGTTCTGTTTGACTTAATTTAAGTACGTGGTGTTATTTTGTTGCAGAAAGTTGTTGTTGAATGACAGCATAATTTAATGTTGGAAAACCACGTAGCAATGACTGCTGATCACCACCCACGAGACTGGACTGGATGCGGGTTCTCCGGTACGCACGTGCAAATTAAACAGCATGAGAGTGAACCAACACTGTCCTACCCGACACCCATCCGCTCAACAGATTGCTCCTCCCTGACACCCAGCCGCTCAACAGATTGTCCTTCGACACCCAGCAACTCAACATGTTATTCTACCCTGACACCCAGACGCTCAAAAGATTATTCCACCCTGACATCAAGCCGCTAAACAGATTGCCCATACCCGACACCCAGCCACTCGGTTAACCATCGTTACCCGACATCAGCAAACGCAACCGATTATACTTACCCGACTTCATACTTCCTACTTCATATTTCGTTTCCTATACCCACCTGCTCAACAGACTGTCCCTCTGTACCCACTGTAAAGATTTCCTCTCCCCGATACCCAGTCACTTAACAGATTGCCCCTTCGTGACATCCACCCACGCAATAGACTGTCTTTGGTCAAATTCTTATCTAGCACTGTCAGTGTAAGCGTTTTTTGACATTTCTTTTATCAGTCAAACATCTACATCGAACGAACAGAATGATATCTTTATAAGATAATAACCTTTCTTACATTCTGGTCAAAGCGAAACATTTCTACTTTCATGTAATTGATCCAGGTTTTTGATTAAACGGTTAGTGTTTTCAGGGATACTATTAGCAGCTTCTTCACAGAGTCTGCGCTAGCGGATAGAAATACGCCAGGTTACGTCAATGACCCGACGGATATATTGTCCGAACATACCTGTCGGCGTGATTCACGTGGATATCATGTGGGCTAAAGCGGGCCAGCATAATGACACGCATCTCAGTGATATTGTTGGCGTAAAATCGAGATGTCTTGTTCTTAATTCAATAAGGCAATTTCATTTGGTCCTTTTGAAAGATGTTATTTTTTTCCTGTGACCCAATGATAAGCTGCACTGTACAGGATGTGATAAGAAGAGAATGAATAGATGTTGATTATGATTTATGCTCATTGAATTGTGGACTGCGTGTGTTTTTTTTTCCGCAAATAAACCCTTCACACCTGGTGTCTGATTTAGCGGGCGTGTTTGCGCCACGCGGTGTCGGCAGGAGGTGGCGGGCGACTGGAAACTTGGTTGTGGCCTAAAGAAACCGCCGCTCAGTCAGCGTAAGCACAAGCCCGACTTCTCCCTCTCCCTCCGTCCAGAACAACGGAGTAAATAACTTGAAAACCCCCTTCTCCGATCTTCATTCATAAAAGAAATTACGGGGGACATCGAACCAAACTCGACCGTGCGTTATCTGTGGGGGGGGGGGGGAGCCTCCCGGAACAACCGCCAGACCTCCAGCCGCATACATGAAACAATTTCCCCTGATTCCTCTCTGCCTCCACCCCTTTGGTGTAATCAATATTTATTTCCCGAACACCCTAGCCACAATGCAAATCTTCCAAAACAACAGTCACCCTCTCTCTGCTGCGTAAACAGGCCGAGCCCCAGCCCCCCCCCCCCACTTCCTAGGTCGCGCTTTCATTACAACCACTCCCACATGAAACAACGGATTCTTTCTTTACCCATTATCCGTTATAATTCTGGGCGAAGGAAGCTACACTGTGTTTACACACACAGAGATATTGCCTTTCAGTGCTTTAGATTAGCAAGTGCGCGATATGCCGCGCAGATGAATGTACTATCGATACATTAGTTGATAATATATAGATTTCAAACTTTGAAACTTGTTCAGCACTTAAAACATGTGATTAAGTATATAATATATGATAGAAAAGACAAATGCTTAATTATACAGTCTAAACCAAATATATTACCCGGCCTTGCAGGTACAATAAAAGTTTAAGTAAAACCCTTTCCTGTTCTTTAGTTGGGAGGGGAGGGGGAGAAGCACGGAGGGCAGGGGGGCTGCGTTGCTACTTGGTTAAAATGTATTATCACTGAATATCGGCATAGATTTTAACCTTTATTGGCAGTATAGTATGTTATATGTTACATCTCAAGATTTCAATGACAATGTTTGATCAGATAATGCTTGTTATCTGAACTCTTGAAAAGGCACTTAGGAGAGCATAATTATGTTACTCTGTAATGTGGAAGCATTTTGTTTTGGCACATTCTGTTTGTACGGGGGAGGGGGAGGGTACCCATTGCGTGACGGTTACAGACACCTAATTTTGTTAACACGATAACTCTCGAACGAAACGTCGGGTCAGCTTCGAACTCGGTGGCATTACGTGTTGGTTAGGTCCGCTGGTTGGGATTATATTTGACGCTTTTGCCTGTATTGAGCATACAGCGCATCGTGTGATGTCATATGACATCATTATGTGTTGTGGGCACTGGACTTTGTTAAAGAGATAATTCTCGATTCAAAAGTAGGATTAGCTTCAAATGAGATAAGATTATGCTTTAGATAAGTCCGCCAGATGCTAGTGAATTTCAGGCATATTGGACAAAGCGTGACGTCACCTGCTTCTGCTTTGAAGATTTGGGAAGTTTGGTAGCACCCAGACTGATAAGCGTGGGGTGGGAGGGGGGGGGGTTGTGACTGTAGGAGGTACGTGTGTTAGCTAGTGCACAAGTTATCGTGGTAGGTTGGATTTAGTATGAAGTAAGTTTACTTAAATAGTATGAAAGTTCACTCGCCACATTCACTCGAACGCGATCGGGAACCCTGTACATAGTACTTAAAGATAAAGAAATCCACGGGTTAAGTTGCGTACTCTACGCTCCCGCCTTTGCAGATATTTGTAGGCATGGGATAAAGGTGACTTATAGGAACATCATATATATATGTTTTCATTCTGAAAAAGTGCAATATTGTGCAATATTGTCAAAGTATAACTTTGTAAACAGGACAGGCAAGCGGTGGAAAAAGATGGCGGGGAAGGGGGTTGGGCAAACATTTCTTTATGCTGACAAAAACAAATGGCTATGACTGTCCAAAAAAAAGAGTTCAACATTTTCGGGTTTTCTGATGTTGGTGTGCACTGGCCACTCTCTAGTAAGATTAGATATTAATGTTTGGGTCTGATAACAATGTCTCTGAGCATTCTTGCTATACTTGATTAACTAGAATTTGGCTGGCCAAAATGTCCTCAGACAATGATGTTAATCTAAATGTTTTCAAACTGTAATTATTTTGTCTCATATTCTTTATTGGGACAGTTCGTCAATCACTTGCCAAAGATATTTTGACTAATTTGTGATAAGATATTGACAAACTGAAAATCAGGATTTGACAAATATACGACAAGAAAATAACAAGCCTGTGCAAAGACAAATTTTTGACAAATTTACACTGCTAAGCATCGTGAGGTTGACGAATTTAGGGTTGTCAATAAATCTGAAGAACTTTTGGCAAAGCTGTGACAAACTGATAAGTTCGAAATAACGAGTTTCTGACAAATTATAGAAGAATTATTAGCATAAAGGCATATTATGTGTGTACTTCTCTTGCTGTGCCACTACCGTAGAGTGAGAGTTTATCGCATAAGAAACCACTATGCAACTACTCTGTGAAAGTCGAACCAACAGTAGCAAACAGCGAATAGTTCTGACTAAATCATTTATTTGACCTTTTCATTTTTTTATATTTGCTATTTTTCCATATGACGCCCTTTTCTTATATATCGTCCAAAAGGCATATTTTTAACCACCCATCACACTTTGGGAGTTCCGAATTAAACGCGCAAAATTTCTGCGTTCCGAATGCAAACTAACTTGGTAAAAAGTGAAAGAAATGACGGAGAAAGTTTGCCTAAATGTCAAATTTTAACAAACCGTATGCTATTTTAAAAATTTATTAAAAGTTTGAACAAATAGGTTTTAGTTTCAATTTCTTTTATGTTCGAAGTATGAGTTATTTTTTCCCGTCTTCACAGAGTCTGGGTAAGAGCCTGACTGCACTAAGGTCGATCGGGATTAACTATTATGATTGTTGCTTGGGCGACAATACAATACCTTTGCATTATGTAAAATATGTACAAGATTAACTTTCAGTTGAAAAATAAAACACTATTTATATGCTTATTTTCAACTGTTGACAGGCGACAGTGAAGAGAAAAAGCTACGAAGCACACAAATTTTTGTGGGTACAGTCCAAGGTGAAGGACGCATGGGTTACTCGAAACCGGTCATTTATTAAGGACGCTTGCCGGTCTAATTTACCTAATTAATTCGTCAGTAGCCCCTTAAACTAGGGTACATTATTTTGGGTGTCTCAAAATATCGAGAAATAAAAAACAGAAATCTAGTGATTTGGTGCTTATTTCAGATAAATATGTTATTTCTGTGCCTAGAAATACATCCTGTCACAATCGTTTATTGAGGCATTGGTTGAAATGTGATTGGTTTTACATAACAAAGTCCCTACCACTTCAGAAGTCGCAACGGTGATACGAATTTAACCTCAATCTATATTTATTGAGGTTAGTAGAAGGAAATAAGAGTTCTGAGTCACTTTGTGGCGTCATAATGACGTCACAATGTGACTCAGAAGTCACAGATCCCCTAGGAGGTGTAACCCTAATCCTACCCCTAACATCCACCACACCTGTCAATCATCGTGACGTCATCAGTCACGTCATCAGTCACGTGAACTGCTTAGGAGGCGTAACCCTAACCCTAACCCTACACCTATATGAGGAATGTTTTCCAGAACATTATCCTTACGTCCTGTGTAGCTCAGTCGGTCAAGCATAGGACTGAAGGCCGGAAGATTGGTGGTTCGAGCCCACCAATGGGCCGCATAACCCTAACCCTGTATGAGGACCCCCTAGGACATACTATGGGAGGACCCCCCAGGCAGAAACCCTACTACAATCTGTCTATCATACCATCACTCAGTCACTCATTAACTCATCACTCTAAATTTTAGAAAGGTACAAAATTCCGCTAACAGTTTGATCCGCTCTTGTCTGAAACAAATAGAATTTCACGAACACGTACCGTAAAAAGAATGCTTTTCAATCGGTCTTATAAACTGCCAGTCTTTGAGCAACAAACCATATGTTCTGTTGGAGCACATCTGCAGAACCTCGTTATCACCTTGCTTTTTAACCGAAACAGAAACATGGATGCCAAAAGCTCTGTCTGACGATTTATCTCTAAGATCTGCATATCCCAATGGTTATTCATACTATCAAAAACCAAAGCAGAATGGGCAGCGCGGTGGTGGTGTGGCAGTTATCACGCAAAATCCATTAAACAACAGATATTACAGCCGCCTTCAAAACTTATTCATCTTTTGAATTTATCGCCACTCAGTCAGTAATTCGGGGAGAACAGATTACTTTTTATAGTCTATCTCCTCCTCCCTCAGTCGCCAACAGGCTGAAATTCAAAGATTTTCATGCCGAGTTTGCAGACTTTTTAGAAAATATGGCTTTAACTCCAGGAAAAATATGTATTCATGGTGACTTTAATATTCACTGGGACGTGTCAAGCCATCCTGAAAACAAAGAATTTTCTTCCCTTCTATGAAAATGCGGCACATATAAAAGGTCACATCATGGACTATATTAATACTAGAGCCGATGACGAACTGCTTTCAATGTGTGCTATCAGTGACCTCGTCTCGGAACACCATGCCGTACATGGATATCTTAGAATAAGATAATCAAAATTTGAACAAAAACGTGTTACATACAAAAAAATTAAAGATATTGCCATTGACTTATTTTTCCATGATGTCAAAAATGCAAATATTTTGTCACGACCTGTCGACACAGCGAATACCCTTTTATAAAGATACAATTCCTCTCTGTGTAATATTTTGGATAAACATGTACCAGAAAAAAATCAGTAATTACCATCCGACCTAAAGTTCCCTGGTTTTCGAACGATATGGCCATAGCAAAGAGGAAAAAGAAAGGCGGAAAGGACCATGCGAAAATTCAGAACTCCAGAAAACATCAGTCATCGGCAAGCAAGACTTAAATTTGCAAACACGATTCAGAAGTAAAAACAACCATACTATTCGCAACAATCCAATGATTGTGGATGTCACCAAAAAAGCTTTTTAACGTACTAAATGAGTTACTGAAAAGCAAAAAGAAAACCGTTCTACCCGAACATTCATCCAAGAAGATTTGGCAGAGAGGTTTAGCAACTTCTTTTCGGATAAAATCACAAAACTTCGAGAAAAAACGAAAATTGTAGCGTATATATTCCAAATTCAGAAACAACTTGTGATACGAAACTGCCGTCTTTCACGACCTACACCGAAGATGAAACTTTAAAAATTATTGCCAAGACAAAACCTGTTCTCTGGACCCCATACCAACAAGTCTGAAGCGGTGCTTACCTCGACTGCTACCTACTATAACTGATATCGTGAACTTATCACTGAAGGATGGACATTTTCCAGCTACATTAAAACAAGCACTGATCAAACCGCTTATTTAGAAAGCAACTCTCAATCCGGAAGAACTAAAAAATTCCCGACCAGTATCCAATATTCCGTGGATTTCCAAAATAATTGAAAAAGCAGTCATTAAACGTTTGGATACACACATTTCACAAAACCAATTAAACGAAAAATTTTATTTTGCGTATCGTGCTGGTCATGGAACGGAGACAGCTCTGGTGCGTATATTTGACGATATCTTGCGCGCGCTTGACGCTAAGCGTGGTGTTGTTTTAGTTATGTTGGACCTGAGCGCGGCATTTGATACAATTGATCATGCAGTCCTGATGCAAAGGCTTCATAAGCGTCTAGGTATCGAAGACACCACTCTTAAATGGTACTCCGAATATCACACTGGAAGGTAGCAAGCGGTTATTATAGATGGCGCGCTATCCGACCAGATCTGTCTTTCTTTCGGTGCGCCCCAAGGTTCTCTAATGGGTTCCGAGGATTACAAAATTTACACCTTGCCGGTGGCAGATGTCACACGACGCCATGCAGTTAACTTTAATATTTATGCGGATGACACTCAAAATTATGTGCAATTTCGACTAAATGATCGTACTGATTTCAATTATTCTGTGAGGAAGCTGGAAGCATGCATCGAAGAAATTAGACTTTGGATGTCAGTCAACAAGTGAAAGTTAAATGACTCGAAAACCGAAGTGCTTGTTATAACTCCATCAGCACACGTTACTAGTTTTAGTTTGGATATCATTGTGATTTGTGAAACCCATATTAGCCCAACAGAAACGCCATGCAGTTAACTTTCATATTTATGCGGATGACACTCAAAATTATGTGCAATTTCGACTAAATGATCGTACTGATTTCAATTATTCTGTGAGGAAGCTGGAAGCATGCATCGAAGAAATTAGACTTTGGATGTCAGTCAACAAGTGAAAGTTAAATGACTCGAAAACCGAAGTGCTTGTTATAACTCCATCAGCACAAGTTACTAGTTTTAGTTTGGATAGCATTGTGATTTGTGAAACCCATATTAGCCCAACAGATGGTGCAAAAAACATTGGAATAATATTTGATTCACATTTGACACTAGAATAGGGAATATCGCAGCGCTGTAAGACGTGCTTATATCACCTCATAAACATGCGCGCCATACGGCCATACATCACACAGGACTTCTGTAAGAAGATAGTACATCCACTGATATCCTCCAGGTTGGATGACGGCAATGCAATACTATACGGTCTTCCTAAATGCCGCATCAGTCAGCTACAACGGATACAAAATATTGCCGCTCGCTTAGTGACGTGCAACAGAAAATACGACCACGCCACCCCTATTTTAAAATTGCTACATTGGTTACCAGTTGATCGCAGAACTGAGTTTAAAATTCTACTATTGACATTTCGGGTTATCCAGGGTGCAACTCCAGAATATCTGTGTGAACTACTCTCACCTTACCAACCTTCTAAGACTCTGCGTTCAACACATAAGAATTTGTTAAATGTGCCAAAATCCCGGACAAAACAGGGCCTTCTCTGTTTTGGCACCGCGACTGTGGAACAACCTACCAACTTCCCTAAGCTTAGAAACGAACTACCTGTCTTTTAAGAAGAAACTAAAAACTTTTTTATTCAGTATTACGTATCTGTGATAACAACCTAGTCAGTGTCTTTTAGCTATTTTACTATGTGATCAGTTATTTTTATAATGTTGCATCGTGTCTTTGAATATCGTTTAGAACTAGGCACGTAAAATCTATTTACTGCTTACTATTTAATGAGTCCTATGCTCTACCGACTGCGCTACACAGAACTTCAGGAGAATCTTTTGCCACTTCCTCCTCATGTGTCTCCAACAACAACAGTACTGCCACTGCCACACACAACGTCCTTATAATGAGGGTTGATGAATCACGTGCTAGGGGGGTCCTCACATAGTATGACACAATGAGTGAATGAGTAATGAGTGAATGGGTGACTGAGTGATGGTATGATAGACAGATGGTAGTAGGGATTTTGCCTGAGGGAGGGCTCGAACCGGCCATGAGTCCTACGATTGACCGACTGAGCTACCCAGGACGCAAGGATAATGTTCTGGAAAACATTCCTCATGTAGGGTTAGGGTTAGGGTTACGCCTACGAGTGGGATCACGTCACTGATGACGTTACGATGATTGACAGGGGTGGTCGATGTTAGGGTTAGGGTTACACCTCCTAGGGGGATCTGTGACTTCTCAGTCACTTTGTGACGTCATTATCATTTCCTTATAATTAATCCCAAAAAAATACCTCCATCGGAAGGCCCGAAAGAACTAATTGGCTTATATACGAGCTCTATGAGTAGGCTTGAGTACACCTCATCTCAGGATGGGGTTTCTAAACAGATACAACGAATGTTTAATTGAGGTCAACTCAGTAGTTTATGTAGCATTGAATTTTTCGAATCATGACCATTATGGTTTGACTCAACACCTGCAAACTCGTCTAAACTCTTATCCAAAATTAACTAAGACTTAACACATTCAGTTCTTTCTTAGCCTTCAGCCAAAATTGTCTGAGGGCTATTCCAATTCCGTTCGTCCATAAACAAGTACCTGCCCCTTTTTGTTCGCGTCTCTTTGCTATCACGCTTTCTCCCTTCAGTAAAGTAACTTTTTACAGTAAAGGACTATTGTAATTTTGCTTGGTCTAGGTTTCATTAGACTCGACAAGTGGCTCAGTTGTACTTTGAAAATGACAGTGTCTCATGGTAAATGTTTTTGTTTTTTTATTTTTTGCTTTATCTTAAAACACTGTCATCCTATTTGAGGTGCTATAAGTACTTGATGCATTTCTGTAATAGGTTTCATTACACCTGGTCCCCTCCAGTTTTACTTTTTCTTTTTCGAGTATGTTCTCCATGGCTGAGGGCTTTCATCTATGATGCCCATGTTTTTTGGATATGCTTGTCTGTAAATATTTTTTGCCCAATCGACTTTCATCGATGGACTGTTCCAACCACTAACGGGCTTATCCGTCGTCCATCATGCGTGCATGTGTGTTTTGAACAGCGCTTTGCCTCCCACATTTCTGGTGCAGTTCTTTAAATTTATTTCAATGTTGTGTGCAATAAACCATGATCACTGCGTGCATACAGGGTAAAATTATTAAACTGACACATTTGTGTTTGTGCGTACCGGTGTTGACATCTTGCGTAATCTGGTGAAATTGACACGTTTGTGTTTCTACGTTCTACATAAAATTGGCACACTTTGTGTTTATACCTACCGATGTTGACATCTAGCGTCATCTATTAAAATTGGCGCGTTTGTGTTTCTACATATCGATGTTGACATTTAGTGTCATCTGGTAAAATTTGGCACATTTGTGTTTCTACATGCCGATGTTGACATCTAACGTAATCTGTACTGAGAGGTGTGTGACAGTTTTTTATCGCATACACTAACTGTGATCTTCAGATGGGCTGTGTCGAATAAAAGCTGTCTTCTTGTGTGTCTGCTGTTCTGAAAGATATATTTGAAAGAAAGGTATGCCTGATTTTAGTTGAAAAAAGTCTTTTGAAATCAAACTTAGCCCATTGTTGATGTTGAATTTTGGCTTTGTGGCAGAATAGTGTGTGTGGTACAGTCTGAATGTGGCAAATGAAAAGAAATATTTATTTTTAAATTAAATTGCACTTAAATGATCACTTGCTTATTTAGAAAACCGATATTTGATAGATTGAGACTAGATAAGACTGCGTTGCAAATCACAGTGGGTGACATCTAAAAATATTCAGTATATGATGCTACAGAATTTCAGAACGAATAAATGGTGTTTTTGGGTGCAGGTAGATGCATCTTTTGGAATGCATAGCTATTTTTCAAGATAAGACCTACTGGGTACGCTTCATGCAACATCTGAAGGCGATCCGATCAAAACTGTAGGAGAGGAAGTATTTTGATAAAAGTTTACGTGCATACGGAGAATGCCCCAACCTCCCCGCCACCCCCCCCCTCCGACTGTATATTAATATGGAGTATGGTTGGATGTGCTGAGTGAGGCTAGTCATCAAGCAGACAAGCAAAAGCATGACATCAGGGGCGTTCTACAAAGACAAGGCTTACGTCCATGGGCAGTGGGTGGCCGCCGCATCCGGAGCCACTTATCCAGGTTCGGGAGGGGATGTAGTGGGTAGAGGGGGCAGGGATGAAAGTTATCCAGATTCGGAGGCGGAGGGGGTGATAGGCGGGTATTGATTTCTGTTCAGTGTTATTTTGTTATGGGTTAATACATGTTATTAGTTATCGTTATAGAAATAAGCACTCCACGCTGTCTGCGTCTGTCCCCGAAGTATAACCACTTGGACACGCAGAGCAACACGTGTGCTGCCAGCCCCCCTTTTCTAGCGCATGAGTGGCATCCAGAGTAGCAGTTATTTTTATCTAGTGAGCCAGTTTGCAAATTCTATTTTGGTAGGGATTCTTCTACCTTTTCTGAATAAATATGTACGCATTCTGCACGCTTCAGAAACAGTGTGCATTCTGCATGCGTCAGAAACTGTACGCGCCAGAAAATGTACGCACTTTGCTCGAGTCAGAAACTGTGATGAAAAAATGTCGAGAAGTCTCGGATATGATGAGGAAAAAAGAGACAGTTTTGTGTTTCCAGTGGTGAATATAGCCAATGTGCAGACGATTGGTCACGTGGCGGATATGACGTCACAAGACGCAGAGAATGCTGTGAAGGCGGCGCATGAGGCTTTTCAGACATGGCGCCAAACGACAGCTAAAGTAACAAATTTTGTTCTGCATTTTATTGCATAACTCACAGTCATGCAGATACGCTTGCGACAAACGCAAAAATAAGTCGTAATAAATTTTAAAAAATAAATGCATTTTTTTGCAGAAAAATGAAACAAAACGCATCCTGTGTGTCGCAGAATGCTTTTGGCACGCCGCAATAACTTGCAACAAATTTTACATACATTGTAACTTGCCTGAGTGCCTGATATCGCATCAACTAATCCCAAGTAATACGCATTTTGTTTGCAAACAAGAAATATTGTGTGGGATGGCATGATGCTAGCAGTGTTTAAATATTACATGTTGTTTTACATTGTGCGTGGCCATTTGTTTTCCCGACTGGGGATTACACCTTTTATTTTCTGTAAGGGTGTAAAATGATAATTTAAAATTGTTGTGTTAACTCACATGTGGATATGTGTTCAGTTCTTTCATTATGAAATTATTCTGTTATAATTGTATCGCTTTTTAAGTCAAAAATTAATAACTAAATAGCAACTACATTTTTTCAAACCTTTTCTACCACCCCTGCCGTCATGTTGTCCTCAGTTGTAAGACTAAAATCACCCCACATTCCATTTCTATTTTACACACCACGTTTCAGCCATTCCATAATGTACTTATACTTGACCCTAACAGTGCTTATTAGTCGACGTCAGATTCTGCTCTGCGTGCTCCTTGGAGAGTAATCTCCCAAGACAAGCCTGGCGGGTAAGCGCCGAGAGGGGTGTAGGCGCATGATCTCGTCGGGTTGGGAGAGAAATGGTACTGCTCCTTCCTCTGTTCAAGGAAATGGCGCATTCTGACAGAAATGTTGAAACTGATGTTGTGTTGACACTGATCTTTTTTCCCTCTCTGAAACTCACGGTCGGGAACAGGATTAGCAAATCTGACACTACATGTTAAAAATATTTACGGAACGGTAACGATAATACGATTGATCCAGTCATCTTAGGTGAATTACACAGATGTAAGAATCGATTGTTCTTTTCATTATTGAATTCTAACGGTGCACGAAACCACTGATCTATTCATTTGTTGCTAATCTCCGGTGTATCTCACCCTCGCAACTAAACCCAATTAAGCATTGCAATTAGTTTGAAGCATCGGTCACTCCTTGGATCAGATTAAATAAATGAATACATCACTGAATTAATCAGGCATAATTTGAGCTAAATACATTATTTATTGAAGTTTATTTCCTAACGCCCCCCCCCCCCATCCGGTCAGAAAGCTAACTTTGTGATCAGTTTTTTAACGAAAGACATTATTCATGTAAATTTATTCGCTTTTCACTTAAATATGGCAAATAATAACAGATGAGAAAGAAAGGAATAAAAATTCAAATTAAAAGAGTATATGCAATTGGAGCGAATGCGCAGAGGGATTAAATCGCTTGCGTGAATGTTTGCTCAAGTTGTAATCTTATCATCAGTATAAAATTAATCGCAGCATGTTGCATGCTCAGGACGCGTTCTCTGAAATATTGGATCGATGAACCAATCCCTTCCCTCCCCACCACAAAAAATGAAAACTAAAAACGAAGTGTCGACATCAAGGGGTCAGGATTTTATCCACAGTGGCTTGAGAATGTCCACAGAGCCATAATAGCAAAGTTCAGATATAGTGGAGAGGCGAACCATCCCTCCCCCTTCCCAGCAAAAAAGGGAACACTAAAAACAAGTGTCTACATCAGGGGGGGTCACGATTTTATTCACAGTAGCTTGGGAATGTCGTCCACAGAGCCATAATAGCTAGTTGGGATGTAGCGGGTACGTGAAAGGCACCCTTCCCCCCCCCCTCGCCCGCAAAAAATAAACAAAAACAAAATAAACTAAATGAAATACAAAAACTTGAAAGCCAAAAATAGTATCTGGAGGTGAAAGTCAAAGCTGAATCAACAGTGGCTGGTAAATTTGCGACAATGTTTCACAGCTAAGTTTACTTTTACTTGTGGGGATACGTCATCCCTTGTGTATGTGTCAAACATTTTTTCAAAGCGCTGCTGTTTACATTTCCTGTCCGATAGTTTACAAACTTTTTTTCTTTCTTTCCTTTCCTTTCTTTTCTTTTCTTTTTTCTTTTCCTTTTCCTTTTCCTTTTCTTTTTTTTATTTTCTTTCTTTCTTTTTAAAAATTGGTAGGATTTTCCTTTCACCTATGTAATATTTTTCCTTTTTTGACAGGGCCCAATGTCCACGAGCATTCTTGTTTGTGGCCAAAATATTTCACAAATGTTATTAGGTTTTCAAGACTTCGGCCAATGTGAAATGAAATGGAGAACTCTGTAATTTTGATAAATGAAATGTAACTAAGAAATAAAAAAAACAAATATAACTAAGAAAAACAAAATAAGCAAAACAAAAAACAAAAACAAAAAAGCAAGTGTTGAGTGTTTGCAGCGAATTATTTTTGGTATATTTGAGGATCCATCTGGGTTTCATTGTCTAAAATTTATGGGTAAAATTAAATAAAAATTATATGGATATAGAGGTCGGAGTTGTATGAACAGGAGACGTCTGCGCTAACCGCTTTAACGTACAAGACGGCGTGTACAACGCGTTCATCTCGGTGCTAAACCAGGCTATGAGCAAGCAGCTGATGGCACCACGCAGGGACCGCTCATCAATGAGAAGGCGCTCAAAAAGGTAGGGCAAGCAGCTGTTGCTGGGAAGGTAGAGAGACAGCTACAGATGGAAAGGTAGAGAAACAGTTGCAGCTGAATAGGTTGATCATTATCTGCAGTTGGAAAGGTTTAAGTAACAGCCGCGGTTGGAAGATAAGAGAAATAGTTACGGGTGGAAATTAGAGAACCAGCTGCAGCTGAAAAAGATAGACACATAGCTGTAGCTAAAAAGGTACAGAAACAGCTGCAGCTGAAAAAAGCTGAAGAAACCTGTTAGAAGAAGGCTGAAAAACCTATTAAAGTGGACAGTAAAGTAAACAAAATAACCATGAAAGTAATTTGAATGAATTCACATAGGAAGAAGAAGAAAAACGATTGAACGAAAGTGTATTGAATTTTTTTCATTAAAAATGAAATCGCAATTACTAGGCTGTTTTTTTTAAATATGATCTCTTCAGGGGCCTAGTTTCGGGCGCTGTGCGCTTGGGGGCCAAAGTCGTGTCCCAGGGGAAAGGTCACGACCTGGACGGCCTGTTTTACGAGACCACGGTGCTTCGTTACGTCACTTCCGGCATGAGGTGGTGCACGGAGGAAGTTTTCGGCCCCGTGGCGTCAGTTGTGAAGTGAGCAGCTTAATGCAGTGCTTTTCTTTTAAGCACATATTTTCAATTGCAAATTAAAGTAGTATTTAAATTTTATAAAAAAGAAACGTAAAGTGAGCCGGGAAAGGAAGTCAAGGAAGTTCTTTCTAGTTGAGCTAATAATATACAAAGTCTTGAGAAGAAATATAAAAAAGACTGGGAGGGAGGCGTAAAAAGACAGGGAGAGAGGCTTGGAGGGAACTTAAGAAAAACGCTGGTAGGGTGTTAAAAAGGCGAGGAAGGGGGAGCTTCTTAGAAAAAGACGGGGGATGGTAGTCTTAAAAAGACTGGGGGGTCTTAAAAAACGACGGAGGGGTTTTTAAAAAGATGGATTCACAAAAAGATGCTATGCATTATTGCCAAGCCGGAACAAGGGTGTTTATGCCGTGAAATCCTCCGGTGGGACGTCGCCCGCGGAGGTTGGGATGTCGGGGCTGGTGGGGGAGGGAGGTAGGGGTGATTGGGGACGGGGCCGGGGCAGGAGGATGTAAAACTTTTAACCGGGTAGAGTTGAGATTGTCTGGAACCTTTGTTGTGTGTGCCTTATGACGTTGCCGATTTAGTACCGAGGAAGAAGTGATACGATTGGCCAATGACACGCGGTACGGTTTGGCAGGTGCGTTCATGTTGTTGTTAAACAAATGGTGTTGTTCATGGCCGTAAACGAAGGGGTGCGAGGGGGGAAGAAGCTATAAGATTGGCCAATGACACGCGGTACGGTATGGCAGGTTCACTTCATTAGCTGTTATTGATAAACAAATGGTGTTGTAAACAGAATGTAAACAAATGTTGTGAATAAACGTTGTTACAAACAATTGTGCAAAAGTCATCATCTTTATGCGAGGTAACCAATCTTCATCGGGGTTGATGGGGGCGATACCCATGTTGCTTCATCTGCGGTTTTGGGGGTTGAGAGCGGGGGTGGCTCTCTTATTGGCTCTCTTATTTATATTATCTGTTGTGAATCAGAACTTGTTTCTTCCTACGATCTAATGAGAATTCCGCGAAAATCTGAAAGACTGGAACTACTTTTTGTCTACATTCGCGTTAAGTGTTTTTGTTCACAAATTTTTGTCTGCAGAGGTCAGCCGGTTTATAACAACGCTCTTTCTGTCAGTATACTTCTACTGTTCTGACGTCACTCAGTGCTGGCGGGTGACAGAGATGAACAAGTTCGGCCCCGCCGCGCCACCTCTCCCCAACCTACTCCTCCAATTTATGTCACCTGTCTCTCATTCCACAGGTTTTTTCTACTCCCGTGACGTCACACAGTGCTGGCGGGTTGCCGCGGCGCTGGAGTACGGCCTGGAGGGCATCAAGGAGGGCCTCGTCTCGGCTGTCGAGGCGCACTTCGGCGGCGTCAAGAAGTCGGGCCTCGGGCGTGAGGTCTCCAAGTACGGCATCGGCGAGTTCTATGAAATCAAGTACATGTGTTTTGGAAGCATCGCCTAAAACACGTTCTCGAATGACTTCTCTCACATATCAATATTTATTTTTATTTAATTTTATTTTAAAATTTTAATGCATTGATTTGCTCTCAAATCAAAGGAATTTGAATGTTTATACAGAAGAACACCCATAGAGAATTCGATATGTTCAGAATTTAGAAGTACGAAAGAAAAAATAATAATTTGGAATTGTGAAACAAAACGGGCCAAGGGTTATCCTCCTGAGGTGAAAGCGTTGCTGGAACTAAACTGTAAAAATGACTGAAATAAAAAACGATGTTGTAAACCCCTTTCTTCTTTCCCTCTCCCAATCACACGATTCCTCGCCTCATTCCGCTCTCGACATGAAAGCGCAGGATCCGCAGCTATTGTGTAATACTAGTAATTCGTGTCAAGGTGTAAGGGCAAGCAGGTCAGCGGACTCGTACGGCAAGCAGGTCAGCCAATCCGTGGTGGCAGCCGTGTCAAGGTATAAGGGAGGGCGGAGTGCACGTCAGCCCACTCATGCGGATAGCAGGTCAGAGGACTCGTACGGGTTGCAGGTCAGCCCACTCGTACCGCAAGCAGGCCAGCCAACTCATATATATATAGCAGGTCAGCGGGCACGTGAGGATAGCAGCTCAGCGGACTCGTACGGGTAGCAGGTAAGCTGACTCGTGCACCCAGAGCTGCTTTGCCGTCACGTCAGCTGTTGGTGACACCCAGACCTGCTTTGCCCTCACGTCAGCTGTTGGTGACAAGCAGACCTGCTTTGCCATCACAACAGCTGTTGGTGACACCCACACCTCCTCTGCCGTCACGTCAGCTGCTGGTAACACCCAGACATGCTTTGCCATCACATCAGCTGTAGCCTGCTTTCCGTCATCGCCCATTAAGACAGAAAACGTGTTTATATGTAAAATAAACCAATGAACCGCTTTTCTGTTGTACATTTTCTGAAATTGTTGAAAATAAGATGATCTTCTTACAGAAGCAGGGGATATATCAGTCGTTGAAAGTGTGTGCGCATATGCGTATGTGCGCTTTTAAGTTAAAAAATCGTATCTCCTCCTCGGTTTTTAGCGTGAATGTTTTGAGAGTTTGTTTGATGGTAGCGGGCACAAATACTTATCTGGCTATTACTTTTTTAGCCATTCGCTAAAACTTTTCGGAAATATTGGCAAAAAAACAAATTTTTTTATAACATGTCAGCTCCTAAGGTTTTGGTGGAAACAAAATCTGATGAAAGGTGAGGTACGTAAGTGTCCACCGGGCTGTAACTTTTTTTATGCGATTCATCAAAAATTCGCGAAAAACAAGAATTTTTCAGTAAAGTCTTAACTAGCTACTGGAAAATAATCCTACGGTCTTGAAATTTTAGTTCAAGGTAACAGAAATCACTCCGTAAGAGGTATTACTTCTTTTGGTGATTTGACAAATTTCAGTAAAACGTTAACTAACTGATCGAAAAGGGTCTAAGTGACTTGAACGTTTAAGTAAAAGCAGCAAGCATTACTATCTACCTGGCTTTGTTTGGTGGTTGGTAAAAAAATTGGCTAAAGTTTTGGCGATAAACCAAACAATTTTCAGCAAATCTTGACGATCTCCATTAAATAGTCTGACTGTCTTGAACTTTAAGAGCAAGTAGCAAGCCTTATCTTTCTCTTTCTTACAAATTTTGAAAAAACTGCAAAAACAATCAGTAAAATCTTAATGAACTGGAAAATAGTCTTACTGTCTCGAAATTTTAGAGAAGGGTAGCACGGCTTGCTATCCAGCTGGCTGTTAAAATAGTTGATTATTGGCAAAAAAAATCGGCAAAAATTTTGGCGAACAACCAAAAAGAAATCAGTAGAATCTTAACGAATTCAAGGAAAATAACCTCATTGCGTTGTAATTTTAAGTAACAGTTGCAGACACTGCTATCTAACTTGCTGTTGCTGTTTCCCAAGTTTAGATAAAGATTGCCATTACTTTTACGGACCTGGTTATTGCTGTCTTTCGTAATTCGGAAAAATTGTCTGAAACATTGGCGAAAAATCAATTTCTTACTAAAATCTTAACTAACAACAGTTATATAATCTCTCTTTTCTTTGTAATTTGCCTAAAATTGGCCGAAATAGTGGCAAAAAAACTGCATGTTAACTCATTGCCTTGTAATTTTATGTAACGGTGGCATACATTACTACCTACCTGGCTATTAATGTGGTAATTGGCCAAAAATTGGTGGAGTTATTGGCGAAAAATCCAGCAAAATCTTAACTCTCACCACAGAAATAGCCTTACTATCTTGAAATTTTGATTAAAGATGGTAACCATTGGTACTTTTCTGGTTATTGCTGTTTTTGTGTAATTCGCAAAGAATGGGGAAAATATTTGCGAAAAACCAATTCTTACTAAAATCCTTAATAATGCTAAGAACATGTTGCCTTCTTGAAATTTTGAATTATGGAAGCGGAAACTAGTACCTATGGATCAAAATTGTGGGGAAAGCATTTTGGAAACTGGATACCCAAACATTTTATAAATGGTCCCAATTTGGCCTATTTTTGGCGGATCGCCAAAAAAGTAACTTTTTATAAAAGAGAATAATACAGGAAACAAATATGGGCAGGAATCCAATCATAATTGTGGAAGAAGACAAAAAATGGCTACCAAAAATTAGATGTCCCTCTCATTTGGTTCATTTTTGGTGGATTGCCAAAAAAGTAATTTTTCAAAAGGGGCCTACCTCCAAAACATTTGGGAAAAATAAAAGTTTAAATAAAAGTTACACACACGTACAATACGTACACATACATACACACGTTCATACGTACACACGTACATACGTACACATGAACATACATATACACGTACATACAGACAATGGATGACCCCGGGTGATGTGGTAAGACCAGGCTGATCTAAAAGCTGCCAAGTGGAGGCAGTGATTTACCATCTAAATACAATCACATATAACTTCTGCCCCTTTCCCATGACATATTTCCTTAATTCCATGTTGATATTATATGGCGTGTGTGTATGTTACTCCCGTTGTTATAAAATAGCTGACCTCTGGGGGAGATTTGTCATGTAAAAACATAAAGATGATGTAGGCAAAAAGTAGTTCCGCTCTTTCAATAAGAGTAGTATTCTCGCTGAATTCCCAGTGTGTCGATGGTACAAAAAGAGATGTAAAGCTCAACAGACCGAACCGCCGTAGAGGTTGGCTGTTGGACAACAACGGCGTTCCTTAAAAAATCCACACCATATGTGCCTGTAACATACTGACAAGCATTTAAACAGAACACCCCCGATCAATAGCATTCTATTATATTCACTTGCGATATTTCTCCCTTGTTGGCTGTGCTTTCACGCATAAGTCATTCCGGTTATTGAATTTTACACAATCAAGCAAACTGTCTGTTTATTTAAGTGATTTTTGTAAAGCTTGGGCTCTTTATAAACGCGCAGTCGAAACTTGTTTACTGCATAGCCCTTTTTCCCAAAAGAAACTATTCTTTCACCAGGTTTTTTGCCGTAATGAGTTCTGGTTTAAACGTTACACAGCGGAAAAAAATGAACCGGTTTCGTCTCTACATTATTAATCATGTTTTTTTCTTACTTTGCTTTAAATATGCACATTAAGGAAGCCTGACATAAACGCATTTATGAATAAGGGTTAAAAATATTAAACCTCAAGACATGGATAATAATTGCGATGTAGAGTCAGCTGTAAGAGACAGGGACTATGAGACAATCAGATCTATGTTACTGAGTCCCGGAAACAACATCAGCACCGATGCCCTTATGGACTTTTTTTCGAAGGTCTTATTAAAGACGAAAGCGGAATGCGACGAGCGAATTTATGAAGCTGTTATTTATCATCCAGCGTTTAATGTTAAATATGAAAACAAGGTTGGGGAAAGCCCCCTTCACCTTTCGGTAAGATTAAATGACACTAACGCGGTTCGAGTTCTGCTGGGTCACAGAGGATGTTGTGTTAACTCGCGGGATATTTATGGACAGACCGCTTTTCACCTTACGACCACAATGTTTCGTTTAACAATGATACAGTTATTTTTAGAACATGAATTAGTAGATCCGAAGATACAGGATTATCAAGGTCGAACTGTGTTGATGTTGTTTGTCCATAGGGCTGCTCGGAGAGCCACAGATAAACACAAACAGGCTCTCCAATTGTTGATGCGATATCCCAGAGTTCGGAAAACATCGGGCATCCTCGATAAAGCCGGAGACAGCCCGTTAAGTCACTTTTTGAAAACCTATGATGATGAAACTAAATATAGAGATCAGTCATATACCAAGAGTGTCATCGATATTTTGCTACAAGGGCAAAACACTGTGATGTCAGCTGGTCACACCCTCGCTATCGCCGTTGATAAATCATCCGTGGATATTTGTGAGAAATTGCTTACGCATTGTGCAGACGCCAACAGTGCATTTCCAGACGGGGAAAGCGCATTGCATTGTGCTGTGCGATTAGAATCAGTCACTAAAATAGACTTGTTATTGCGTCACAAGGCCAACCGAACGGTAAAATATTGTGGGCTCACACCATTTGAACTGGCTGTAACTCAAGGTTGTGATGCCCACATTTTGGAACTGTTAGCGGGCGATATGCCCATGTCAGATCTTAAAGAGTGCATCGCAAAGCTCGCTTTTCAAGGTGAAACGCCTTTGACTTGTGCAATAAGATTAGGTGTGAAACGTTGGATTGAGTATCTTTTAGAAGAAGAAGAAGGCGTTGTTAGACGTAAAGACGGGACCAGCGTTACCCCGTTACAACTTTCACTCAAAAGCAAAACATGCCAACAGCTATTCTGCAATAAATTTGGTGATTCGATTTATAAAGACGAGACACTTGAGCAGTTTAAGCATTGGTATGAGTTTAGTAAGCAAACCAGCACCGCTCTAAAAATAGACCAGGCACCAGCTGAAAACACTGCACAATTACGTCATTTATTAGATGTCTCCGCATTGCCTAACGATTGTAACGAGGCAAAACGCGTGTCGGCTTGCGTCTTTGATGTTGTCAATGCCATGGCAACGGCTTTATTAAAAACAGAAAATCGCCAACATTTATACTTCAAACCCACTCTCGCTGGCGGTACAGCGGAAGGAACAAAAACTTTCACACCAAACGAAGTGGACGTTATATGTGTATTTGAAAACACGGCTTCATTAGAAATATCTGTGAACACGGAATATGGGGAGATCAAGGTGACAAGTGATTCGCCTTGGAATATTTATGCAAACAATGAAAGTTACATAGTTGTTTCAAAGATTGCAAGTGATTTTTATTTTGCACTTAATGAGAGTTTAAATCGAATTATTTCTGAAGGCCAGATATTTGGGTGTCTGTATCTTCGACCGCATTGTCTACACATTCGTGATAAGATATCGCATCTACAGCTGTTATGGAGGGGCTCCAAATATAAGGATATGATGGTTTATGTTGATTTAGTTCCGGCTTTTCCCGTCACTGACTACTCGTGTCATATTCCAGCACATTTTTATGTTGACAACAGTGAGTATCATTTAATTGCTAAACGCTCAAGGCATGTTTATGAGCCGCGTTATTTTAAAGACGTTGAAACACGCTTCAGATTATGTCACGCAAGAGTCGAACTCTCCGTTCTCACGTCACTGCCTTGTAGTATCAAACTAGGTCTCACCACAGCAAAAGCCCTGCGGATAGCCTCTATTTCCGGTGTAAACATAACTTCTAATGACGTAACTGAAGGCACAAGCTCTGAGGATATCATCACGTCGTATATGTTAAAGAACTGTTTGCTCCATATAATCTCTGGGAATCTGCTCCTGGATGGTACACGCTATGAATTGGCTGACAGAATATATGAAAAGCTAGAAACGTGTCTTGCTGCTGGCAAACTATCTGCTTATTTTTCGCCAAGCGAATATCTTGTCAAGTGTACGCAGCGTCGCTCAAAGATCACGGGTGCTTGTTGCAATAGGAAAAATTTAGCCATAAAAATTTGTCAAAACATTAGGAATTGGCTTCGTGGGAGTAAACTTGAAGCAAATTGTAACGTGACAAAACCAAACAGAAAAAGAACGATTCATGGTAAACATGCGGACAGTATTCGGCATATGTTGCTCAGTATATGAAACGTGCTCTGTTGACATTTTGACGGGTGTGTGTTCAGTGGACCGCAAATTTGACTTCAGATGTAGTTGATAAGTATTAATAATAGTAGTAGTAACAGAAGTGGTAATAGTTGTAGTAATAATAGTTGTAGTAGAAGAAGAAGTAACACTAGGATTAATAATAATAATAATGAATGAAAGAAACAACAAGAAAAGAACAGTGTCTGCTCTTCTTAAAGATATTTGTATTATTATACACCATATAAACATACTTAACACACAAATTCTAGCCAACTGTGTTCATGTATACGCATCTATAAGACTTATGCTTGCGTCATTGTTATTATCAAAATTATTTTTTTTGGCGAAACATTAAGCTAGAAAACGACTTTATTGTTAAGATTTTGTATGATTGTAATAATATTCATACCACATTGCCTGGGAGGATGAAACTTGCTGTATAGCATGATTATAAGTGATCCGTTTTTATTATTGCACAATATCCATGAAATGAGTACGAGGCTTTCAACTTGAAACACTGCAAACGCGTGATAATTAAAGTAGGTGCGCCGCATATTTTGAGGGTTGTACGACGTATTTTGAGCAGTGCGCGAGGTATTTTAAGCAGGGCACCATATATTTTGAGCAGCGTGATACATATTTTGAGTAGAGCGCCACATATTTTGAGCAGGGCGCCACATATTTTGAGCACTGCGCCACATATTTTGAGCATTTTGCCACATATATTGATTAGTGTACCACGTATTTTGAGCAGTGCGCCACGTATTTTGAGCAGAGCGCCAAACAGTTTGAGCAGTTCGCCAAGTATTTTGAGCAGTGCGCCACATATTTTGAGCAGTGCGCTACGTATTTTGAGCATTGCGTCACATATTTTCAGCAGCGCGCCACATGTTTTGAACATTGTGCCACGTATTTTGAGCAGTGCACTACATATTTTGAGCATTGTGCCACATATTTTGAGCAGTGCACCACGTATTTTGACCAGAGCGCCACATACCTTGCAGCAGCGTTTTGCACTAACTGTAACTTCTTCAAAGAACTGGTACTAAGACCATACAAGCTGCTATTCGCTTAATCCAATTTCGATATGATCAGAGATTGTATCAGAGTTTGTGTTGTATCCATCTAGGCACTTTAATCTTTTAAATACTATAAAGACTAAACATCGTAGCCTTGCATTTTGCACTGACAATTTATCGTTTTTCATCAAACTGTAAAAAGTACACATGGAGTTTTGCACTATCACAAGCTTTCACCATAGAATTTCCAATACGGAGCGATGAATTATTCCAGAGATGGATTTTAGATTATATTTTGAACCCCTTTCAGCATAAATTTCGTCTTACTGTCTCTGAGTTTCAAGAAATTTTGGAGCAACCATGTTCTAACTTCACCTAAAACGTTCTGGTGCAATATCCTTGGCACTAAATGAAACGTACAGTTGGGACCCGTCAGCGTAACTGTGTGTACTGAGGCCTAAACTGTGGCATATAATGGTGTTACTTTCACCGAATTTAGATTGATCACTGAATCCGCATATCGCCGTTTTAAATTTTACTGAGACAGCCCTTTTGAAAATTCATAATGACCTCCTTTGATGTCTAGATCGCAAAAATGTTAACGTTTTAGTTCTCTTAGACCTACCAGCTGCTTTTGATACCGTGTTGATACCGTGTCTTACTAGTATCAATAAGTTCCAATTTGGTTTACCCAGGGGAGTATTCTCTGACCTATTCTTTTTCTTTTAATCACTTCTACGCAGATAATTCACAACTCTGTGTGGCTTTAAAAATGGTCAATCAATATCAATTCATATTTAAAAATCAATGAAGATAAAACAGAGGTTATGGTAATTGGTTCAAAATATAATCTTATTAAATGTCCAGTTTAAGAGTACATGTGGGTGGCCAAGTTGTTACCTCTTCTGAAAAAGCGTGCAGCCTAGGCGTAATTTTGGATTCTGAAATATCAATGTGAGATTTTTTTAGCTAAAAATGTTCGACATGTATGTTTTATTTAAAAGCAATATCTAAGATTAAGCGGTTTTTAGCATTAGAAGCCACTCAGTCTCTCGTACAGGCCTTTGTTGTGTCTCGTCTAGGCTACTGTAATGCACTCTTATATGGTATTTCTAACATAATGTTATTAATTTTTAAAAGATTCAAGATGCCACCGCTAAACTAGTTTTAAATTCTTCTAAATATTCTCTTGTAATTTCCCTTTTGAAACAATCTCACACGTTGCCGGTTGCAGATCGAATAGAATTTAAAATTTTAGTACATGTTTTTAATGCCTTAATGGGTAAAAGAACAACCTACATAAAAGATATTTTAATGTACACACCATCTTGTAGCTTAAGAACTCGTGATATCTTCTTGTAGAAAACAAGGTAAATAATTAATGCGGTAGTAGCACTATTGTCAATTGTGGGCCAAAATTGTTTAATGTATTTAAAAACTTGCATGTTTAAGCGTGGGTTTAATAATGTGTAATCTGGTCATGTTATTTTATTGTATTGTTTACGGTAGTCACAATGTTGTCCGTTTGCTTGCATGTATGTGATGTTTTTAACCTTTGTAAAGCCCTTGGAGCAAATTTGATTGAAGGCTACATAAACGATCTTTTAATACTAATACATAATAATAATTCATCTATGAAACAATGTGGTTGTGAAACTTAAACCACACAGCAATTCATAGCCTCTCGACTCACACCTCAAATGACCAATAAATAACTTGCTATTGTGCTCTCATGTAATAACCTAAGTTTGAAATACACATAATTCAAGCACAACATTGACGTGGTATAGACAAAGTTTCAGCAGTCAGTACCTTCTAATGTGAATGGCAGATAAAGTTTACAGTGCAACATACAGTTTTTTATGAGGCTTATTTTACTGGGTATACTTGATTGATATTCGTTTTTAAAAACTAATGCAGCTAATGATATAGATGGGTTTGATTATCATTGATACTGGTGAAGCCAGTTGTCAAGGTTTAGAAGGCGTATATGCAGTTTTATGTGTTTGTTTTCATTTTTAAGCTTTTCTGATCCACACTGAAGACCTTTCTTAATTTGAAGAAAATACTGATTTTACAATTTACTGCAGCGCGGTATATTAGATATAGACGTTGCAGATGTGACGAAAACGGAATTTTTTACGCCTTGTCTGCTTACAATTTAAATACACTTCCGGTAGAAAATCCAACAACGTATGCTATTTCACTGGACATATTTCATTGTAATTTATTTTTCATAAAATAATGCAAATAATGATGGTTGCGTTATTACTGATACGAGTGAAATTAGTTTTCAAAGTTTTTTATTCGTTTTTAGCATTAAAACAGTGCCAGTTCACAGTTAGCTTCATTGCTATTCCGCTGAAATACCGCGCCCCTTTTTGCATTTTAAGAGTGTTAATTGTTCTTTCTCTGCAAAAATTTAATGAAACAAAATGTTTTTATAGGAAAAAAGCAGTTTGTTTTATTAAAACTACGCACACTATGTCATCGCGTGACTTTTATTGTGATAAGGCTTATGTTAATGGACAATGAATTGCCGCGGCGTCAGGTGGAACATATCCAGGTACGCTTAGTAGCATTTTTAATAGTTTTCATTGATGTGGGACACAGTCTCGTAATATCTTATATTTGCATGTAAAATATTATAATGATAGTAATGAGAGCATTTATATCCTTTTTCCCACTAGAGGCTCAAAATGGTTTGCTTCTTATTGTGTTTGACCCTTCCATTGCATTGTACGTGTACACTTTTGATTGGTTGCATGCAGTTTCCACTGGCATATCATCGAGTGCCGTTACCGGGAGCCGAACTCACGGCCCTCTTACCACAAGTCGAATGCTTTAACTCGGCCATTATGACCCTAGACTTCGCTAAAACATGCAATTGCTCCAAAATGACAATAATGAAACCGTAAAAAATAAGAATATTAAAACAAAATTTTTTGGCAGCCATACAAAAGTGATACAAAAGAAACGTCATTTTATATATTTGCTTAAGACACACACATACACATACACACACACACACACACACACACATATATATATATATATATATATATATATATATATATATATATATATATATATATATATATATATATATATTCTTTCAGTGCTCAATCCGGCCAATAGTCACACAATAGGTCATGTACCGGATATGACTTCAGAGGATGCAGAGGCAGCTGTAAAGGCAGCTTACCAAGCATTTCAAACATGGCGATATACCACAGCAAAAGTGTGAATAATGCAGATATCTTCACTTATTTTGAGTCAAGATGAAGTATTATTGATCATTAACGCTCAACGCTCTAATCAGCAAATTATTGACTTAATAGAAAAACAAACATAAATAAATAAAAGTTCATTTTGATTGATGATTATCATAATACAAGTCAAATTTGATCAATACATTATTTTAAGGACTGTTCATCATTTGAAACTGAAGTACGTGAATGTTTTTGTGAAAAGTTAATTTCTCGCATGTCTTATGAGGTCTTTTTTGTTGATTATTAAGGAAAGAAGTGGTTTAATGAAAAAGTGGTTTGAGCTGATAATAAGAAACGCAAAGGAACTAGCCGTGGTTCTAACAACTGAAATGGTAAGAGTACAAGAACGTGGAACTGATAACTAGAAACGCAAAGGGACTAGCCGCAGTTCTAACTACTGAAACCTTAGAATATAAGAACGTGAAAGTGATTACAGGAAACGCAAAGGAGCTGGTTGTGGTTCTAGCAACTAAAAGTTTAGAGTACAAGAACGTGAAATTGATAGCAAGAAATGCAAAGAGGTTTGCAATGGAATTTCTCTAAAAAGGAAAAAAATTTAAAAGGTTATTTGTATTCCCAAACGCAGTTTATGGCACATAAGCAGTAGTTTGCTCAGGGAGTATTTTACTAATTACAGTTGTTCTATACTTGAAAGGGCAAACCTTTAGCCGAAGCTGAAGGCGAGATAGCATATGGAGCTGGATTCATAGAGTGGTTTGCCGAAGAGGCAAAGCGTTGCTATGGCGACACGATCCCATCAGCTGCAGCTAGCAAACGCATTGTCACAATCAAGCAGCCAGTAGGGGTATCTGCACTGATAACTGCAGTAAGTCATCTCGTTTAAAACGTTGGAACAGTCATGGATCCCAATGGGGTATCGTTCCTTGGTGTTCCTCCAAGTCTTGATTTGTAAAAAGAATAATAATCATTGACTTGAGGTTAGATTAAGTTTACTATTGTTAAGTTTATTTGAATCTAAGCAATCGGTTTTGTTTATTAGCGCTTCTGTGCAATTATTTGAAGGAAGCTCGTTTATCTTTACAGTGGAATGGACCTAACGCAACGATTACGAAAAAGCTAGCCGCAGCACTTGCGGCAGGGTGCACAGTTGTGCTAAAACCCGCTGAAGACACACCGTACTCGGCACTAGCTCTATGTCAGGTACCGTCTACGCTAGCTTTGTCCTAGTTACTGTCTGTGTTGGCGGTGTGTGCCACGCACGCCCCCCCAATCTCTGTCTGCAAGAGTATGAAAGTACTAGTTACGTTGTTTTACAAATACTATGTATCAGGTATTCCGAATATATGCCATTCAGTCATTACAAAAATACCGCAAACGCCTTCTTATTAACAGATTTATACTGGTAGCTTCTCCTTGCAATTCACTGGTAACCTATATAAGTAGAGTAGCATTTATCCTTAAGCTTGCAGACGAAGTTGGATTTCCGGCGGGAGTAATAAATGTGGTAACGTGTTCCCGCGCGAATGCACCTACAATCGGGGAAGTATTGTGTAAGCATCCGCTCGTAGCCCAGCTCAGCTTTACAGGCTCCATCGCAACAGGGAAGGTAAAATAATAATAATAATAATAGTAATAATATAATAAAAACAATAGTAATTGTAATAGTAAACATAAAAACAATAGTGATAGTAATAAACAACTATTATTAGATTTATTTAACCGATACTTTGAAATCGTTGGGCGATTATGGCCCGTGTAACGAGGGGATATAGGTTTCTGCTTGTCCGTCAGTCTGTAATCTGTGTGTGACATTGCTTAGGCTTAAGGGATCTAAGTGTTTTCGGGATAATAGTCAAGTTCTGTTTTTTACCTTGACCATGACTCAGAAGGTCAAGGTCACCGAGGTACCTCTTATGTAACGATGTTAATGTCCAAAAGGTCGAAAATGAGCTCAAAATTGATCCATCTCTAACCTTTTCCGAGATTAGGTGAACTTCCGGTTTTTGACCCTGACCATAATCGAGTCGGTCAAGGTCATCGAGGTACCTCTTATGTAACATTGTTTAGGCCCAAAGGGTCGAAATGAATGCGAAATAGCTCTATCTCTAACCTTTTTTGAGATTAAGTGAACTTCCGGTTTTCGACCTTGACCATAATCGATTCGGTCAAGGTCACCGAGGAGCCTCTAATATTACGTTGTTAAGGTCCAAAGAATCGAAAGTGAGCTCAAAATCTCTATCTGTAACCGTTTTCGAAATAATAGTCAACTTTCGGTTTATGACCTTGACTCAGAAGGCCAAGGTCACTGAGGCATCTCTTATGCAACGTTGTTCAGGCCTAAGGCTCGAAAATGAGCTCAAAATCGCTCTTTCTTTAACCGTTTATAGGATAAGTTTGCCTGTCGTTAACTGAACACGAGGTCACGTGACTTTTGACCTGGACCCTCAAGGTTAAGATTCAGATTTGAGCAATACCCCATACGGAGTACGTTTACATATTCAACTGGGATATGAGTACTTTTTATTGCCATTTTTTGTGATTAATAGGCGATTCGAAAATATTTTGACCTCAATTTGACCTTGATCTTCGCGATCAAGGTCAAAAAATATTTGCGGTTGCATCGAGACCTGATGATTGTCTAAAGTGGCAAAATATAAAGCTCCTCTGACTCAAACTCAAGGAGGAGTTTTTTTGGAAACAATTTTGTGGAAAAATTAGCTTCGACTTCAATTTGACCCTGAGCGTTGAGGTAAAAAAATGCGGATTCACCGAGATCTCCTCACTCTCTACACTCTCTTAAACTCATGTTTGGCATGTCCAATGCTACCACATAATGTAGCCACCACATACGATACCTCTCGTATGTCCGTCTGTCTGTCCGCTTTCGTGCACACTCGTACCCGGGCTATATCTCCGAAAGCATCTGTCGTACAGCCTTTCCCTTTGGCATTTTTGAATCAGCCAAAAATTGCAAAAAATACAACTCGTCAAAAATGGCTGTTTTCAGGAAATTTGTTAACACGGAGATAGGTTTTGTCAAGACGAGTTCTGTAAAACTGTTTAATCTAGCGTTCTAAAATTTTATGCAGTGAAAATATATATTGTAGATGTGCAACATTGTACTTTTTTTTAACAAAGATTTAAAAAAACATACGACTTCTCAAAATTATATATTTTGCAAACCTGTTTGCATCGACTGCTTGTAACGTCGTCTTATTTTTAAATTGACCAAAAACTGTTGGGCAATGTAGGGTTTTCAACTTCATCCAATGACATAATGTGTTACACGGGAGATAATGCCTCACTGAGACTCTAGTTGGTCAGATCCCTAATCTTATTTTTTATGTTATTGGACACGCGGCGCTGCAGCATAATGTTCAGCCCTTGGAGTTCCTTTGCACGCGGCTGTTGGAGTTACTGGGCACCCGGCGCTGTAGCATGATGTTCAGCCCTTGCAGTTTCTGGGGTCGCGGCGGTGTAGCATGATTTCCAGCCCTCGGAGTTACTGGGCACGCGGCGCTGTGGCATGATGTTCATCCCTTGGAGTTACTGGGCACCCGGCGCCGTAGCATGATGTTCAGCCCTTGCAGTTTCTAGGGTCGCGGCGGTGTAGCATGATTTCCAGCCCTCGGAGTTACTGGCCACGCGGCGCTGTGGCATGATGTTCATCGCTTGGAGTTACTGGGCACGCGGCGCTGTAGCTTGATGTTCATCCCTTGGAGTTACTGGGCTCGCGGCGCTGCAGCATGATGTTCAGCCCTTGGAGTTCATGGGCACGCGGCGCTGTAGCATGATGTTCATCCCTTGGAGTTACTGGGCACGCGGCGCTGCAGCATGATGTTCAGCTGTTGGAGTTACTGGGCACGCGGCGCTGCAGCATGATGTTCAGCTCTTGGAGTTACTGAGCACCCGGCGCTGTAGCATGATGTTCAGCCCTTGCAGTTTCTAGGGTCGCGGCGGTGAAGCATGATTTCCAGCCCTCGGAGTTACTGGGCAGGCGGCGCTGTGACATGATGTTCATCCCTTGGAGTTACCGGGCACGCGGCGCTGCAGCATGATGTTCAGCTGTTGGAGTTACTAGGCACCCGGCGCTGCAGCATGATGTTCAGCCCTTGCAGTTTCTGGGGTCGCGGCGGTGTAGCATGATTTCCAGCCCTCGGAGTTACTGGGCAGGCGGAGCTGTGGCATGATGTTCATCCCTTGGAGTTACTGGGCTCGCGGCGCTGCAGCATGATGTTCAGCCCTTGGAGTTAATGGGCACGCGGCGCTGTAGCATGATGTTCATCCCTTGGAGTTACTGGGCACGCGGCGCTGCAGCATGATGTTCAGCCCTTGGAGTTACTGGGCACGCGGCGCTGCAGCATGATGTTCAGCTCTTGGAGTTACTGAGCACCCGGCGCTGTAGCATGATGTTCAGCCCTCGCAGTTTCTGGGGTCGCGGCGGTGTAGCATGATTTCCAGCCCTCGGAGTTCCTGGACACGCGGCGCTGTAGCATGATGTTCAGCCCTTGGATTTTCTGGGCACGCTACGCTTTGGAACAATGTCGAACCCTTGGATTTACTGGCTAGACGCTGCAACCAATCTCAATGATTGCAAAAAGAATTACCATATAATTGACTCGAGTTGCAAATTGACCGAGTAAAAAGCTTGATACTTTTGAACAGGTACTACTAGAGCAATGCGCGAGCACGGTGAAAAGAGCAGCGTTGGAACTTGGTGGCAATGCACCTTTCATTGTGTTTAACTCTGCCGACCTAAAACATGCTGTAAAACAAACAATGGCCTGTAAATTTAGATGCAGCGAACAGGTAAGTTTTCCTCTTATTTACTCACCGAAGTGCTTTTTCCTTGTAAATAAAGCCTTTTGTTCAAGGTAATCTGAAAAACCCAGCTTACAACGTTCACTTCTTTTATATAATAGTACTAGTGTGTAAATTTTAAACTATGACATGAAAGTATTCATTATAAATCATCTTGTAACACACCGCCATTTTTTGACGAAAGTGGTGGAACAGCTCTCCTGGGAAAAACTCACAAGGATTATATTGGCAGTAACTAAAATGACGTTTATCTTTGAAATGCTAGATATGCGTTTCTGCCAATCGGATTTTTGTGCAAGACATGGTGCACGATGCATTCATTAGTGCGTTGAGAGCCGCTATAGATGATCAGCTGACTGTAGGAGATGGAATGCAACCAGGAACTACACAGGGCCCTCTAATTAATGACAAAGCATTAAAAAAAGTAAAACAGTTGTTTATATTGTCCTGTTTGTTCCATGTTTGTGTTTTCCTTAAATGGCGAAATTTAGGCTGAAATGCTAGTTAACATGTATTTGACTTATCACATTTCTATATATTTTTTATATATCCCAGTCAGTTGTTAGAAACTAATAAAAGAAAAACAATTTTTATGGCCACTTTAGGTACTGTTCTTATGTATGCTATTGTTTCTACAAATGTATATTCTGAAGCAATTTTATGCAAAGCTGAAGATCAAAGGAAATCATTAAACTGCACCAACACAGGAACATGTAATGTGATGTTCTTAAATCTGTTCTTCATAAGCTGTGGTACAGAAGCAACACAGCAACATGTACTGTGATGCTCTCGAATCTATTCTCATTAGCTGTCTTAGAGAACCAACACAGAAACATGTAATGTGATGTTATCAAATACATTTTTATTAGCTGTTGGTTCACAGGGAACCAACACAGAAACATGTAATACGATGCTGTCAAATATATTCTCATTGGCTATGATGAAAAATGGAATAATCTTGAATAAAAGAGACTCGATTCTGACAGCGTATTAATTGTAAAACATGAAACTATAAGATTATCAGCGGCAAAAGATTGGCATAGAGGTTGACTTAGTGGCCAAGCAACCAATCAACAGGCAATGTGATGTTCTCAAATTTATTCTGATTCGTTTTGAATAGTTTCAAGTGAAAAAAGACATATGGGATAATAAGAAAATTATAAGATTACATGCAAATGATGCCAGATAATGTATGATAGGTTGAGGAGCTGGTGGGGGACGCAGTGAAGTCAGGGGCTACTCTCGTTACTGGCGGGAAGAGACATGCACTGGGTGGTCTGTTCTACGAGCCCACTCTATTGACAGAAGTCACACCTAGCATGAAGTGTGCCCAGCAGGAAATATTTGGACCAGTCGCTGCTATAATTAAGTACGAATTTCAATGAATATAAATGAAGTGTAATTTTATTTAAATAGAAAAAGACCATTTCTATGACTTCATTATATCTTGGATGGTACAATACAGATATTACCGATATTGATTGATTGGTGTATTACAGATATTAATTGTTGTTGATACATGAACATCACCCAGTGTTTTTAATAAGTTGTTTTGATGGAAATGCCGAATCCATAACTTTGAAGACCATCTGATTAGAAAAAAAATGAAGATGTACAACTTTTAAGGGTTTTTGTGCTGTCTAATAAAACATACTTTACATTCTTAAAGGAGCTGTATCCTCAATATAGAGAACCAAATAAAATGACTACATCAAATTTGTTCATATTTATTTTCAACTTTTTTGGATAAAAAACTGAACGCAACTGAAGGCAAATTTGCTTGCTTCGAAATGGTTTTTCTTTGGTTGATGAATAAAGCATGTTGGCTTATATTGATACTGAGAAAAGGTTTACTAAAGCAAAATTTTTTCACAGATTTCGAACCGAGGAAGAAGTAGTACGCTTAGCGAATGACACACGTTCTGGATTAGCAGGTAAAATCAGGCGCGTTCTGGCTTTGCATGTAAAATGACACATATTCTGGCTTATGGGATAAACTGACATGCGTTCTAGCTCAGAAGGTAAAATTAAACGTGTTCTGGCTTGGCAGGTAAACTGAGACACAGTCTGGCTTAGCAGATATGAAAACACACGTTCTGGCTTTGCATCTAAAATGACACGTCTTCTGCTTCTGGCTTAGCAGGCAAAAATACATGCATTCTGGCTTAGCAGGTATTAATACACATATTCTGGATTAGCAGATTAAGTGGCACGTATTGTAGCTTAGCAGGTATTAAAACACACATTCTGGCATAGCAGGTAAAATGACTCGCCTTCTTGCTCAGTAGGCAACATGCTACGCGTTCTAGTTCAACGGGAAAAATGACACGCGTTCTGGTTAATCAGGTAAAATGATGAACGTTCTGGCTATGCAGGTAAAAAAGACACACATTCTGCCTTAATAGGTAAAATTGCACACCTTCTCGTTCAGCAGGCAATTTAACACGCATTCTGGTTTACAAAATAAAATGACACACCTTCCGGCTCAGCAGACACAATGACATTTGTTCTAGCTTAGACGGTATTAAGACACACATTATGGCTTTGCAGGTATTAAGACAGACGTTCTGGCTTAGCAGGTAAAATAACACGCATTCTGACTTGGGATAAGATTATACGCTTTCTGGCTTAGCTGATAAATTGACACTAGTTCTGGCTTTGCAGGTTAAAAAAACATACATTCTGAAACTTTCTAGCAGGTTAAATGACACACAATAACAAATTAATGATTCAGGGGCAATCAGAGTATCACTAGTTTTTACTTTTAATAACAGCGTTTAATCTGTCCAAATGGCTAAGGTGTAGTGTAATGGCCAGTTGCTGTAAGTATGTGTAATGTATTTTAATTTATTCACTTTTCACAGCCTTATTGTTACACAATTAAAATTACGAATTATATATTAATTATTTAGAAAAAAACACTACCCCTTTTTAAATTATTTTCTGAAATAACGATGAATAATTTGATAGATTTGATTTATTTGAGGAGAAAATGCCACTATACACTCCCGCATAAAACCAAATAAATATTGCGATAGTTAACCTCATACACAGTTTCGCTTGGAGCAATCAACCGAATGCCATAGGTATATTCTGAAGAATGCTTTGTGGCGATATATATATATATATATATATATATATATATATATATATATATATATATATATATATATATATATATATATATATATATATAACAGTATAATTTTGCGTTGTCCGTAGGTTACTTGCATTCTAGTGACGTCACACAATGTTTGAGAGTAGCTGAAAAACTTGACTTTGGAGTGATAGGAATAAATGAAGGAATTTTGTCGTCCATCGAGGGGCCATTTGGAGGAATAAAGGAGTCTGGCCTAGGAGTAGAGGGCTCAAAATATGGCATGGATGAATTTTGTGAAATGAAATATATGTGTTTTGGAGGCTTGTCATGACTGATCTACGACACATTATGATATTGACCTATGATCGATATGCTACGACACTGAATGTCTTAATGCATTTGCATTGTAGAGAAATGCAATGTTTCAATGTTTATGAAGAAACCAGTTCAAGGAAGAGCAAATCATTAAAACATTATTTAATTAATATCTACATTAAAGATAATGACAAGACGTTCAACAGTTTTAAAATATAATGTCGAGAAGAAATTACTGAACTTAAGTGTGAAATGGGGAATGGAAAAGAAAGATTGAATGGTATTGAGACTGAGAGAGAGAGACAGAGAGAGAGAGAGAAAGAGAGAGAAAGAGAGAGAGAGAGGGAGGTATTGGGGGAGGGAGTATAGGAGAAAAGAGTGAAAAGTGTGTGAGAGATAGAGCGAATGAGTGAGTGACAGATTGAGACAGTAAAGTAGTGTGTGAGAGAGCGAGAAAGATAGAATGGTATTGAGACTGAAAGAGAGAGAGAGAGAGAGAGAGAGAGAGAGAGAGAGAAAGAGAGAGAGAGGGAAGGAGAAAGAGAGGGAGGGGGTAGAGAAGAGAGTGAAAAAGTGTGCTAGAGAATGAGTGAGTGAGTGAGTGACAGAGTGAGAGATTAAAACAGTGTGTGAGAGAGAGTGCGTGAGCGGGACAGGCCGCACATCAGCGGACGGTTAATAACTCTATCATTAAACATTATTTTCTTGCTTTAACACAACAGCTCAACAGAAAGGTACAAAGAAAAGGCTAAAAACATAGATTACTAAAATTAAAAGATATTAACTTCTTTGAAATTAACATAAGGTTTTATCTACCAGAAAGTAAATTCTGATCTTTAGATCAACCTGCTCTTAACTAGGTTGTCATATCTTTTTGTTGACGCGGAATAAGTCAGTATGTTTTGCTACATGGTTTGACTGGTGTTTTGATTACAAACAACTGCATTGTTGAACTACATTTTTGTATCATTGAACATTGAAAAATTATTAATTTTGGAATAGATCAATCATATTACAGAATTGATTCAAGTATGTAACATTATCCGATGCTCTGTTAGAAATACAAGTGTTGTTGAAGTTAATCTTCTTATACTAGAAGAATTGATCATCATCTTTCCACATTGATAATTTCACAGTAAACAGTATAAAGTCGCTAATAATGGAATAAACTGTTGTTGACAGTCTTTTTCTCACTTACGATTTATTAAATCACTAATCACTAAATAACCGGAGCAGTCTCTGTGTTGACCCTCTTTATGACACTGCTCTGCATTTATTTACATACTTAAAGAAAATAATACCGTAGGTGGACCATAAATAGTCAATTAATGAAGAAAATGTGACACGAAATACTCAAATACTCATGCCAAATCTGGAGGTTACACATAAAGCATGGCAAACAAGTTAGCTGGCAACGTTCGAATTATATATATATGTATATATATATATATATATATATATATATATATATATATATATATATATATATATATATATATATATATATATATATATATATATATATATATATATATATATATATATTGGTGTTTTCCTAATCAAAATTTCATATTCATTACATTTTTAAGTCGACATTTAAAATGTAAATTTAAACAAAAAGCATGTTTGGGATAAATTATAAAGAAATGCTGAGGTCAATCAGAAAAATTCTAATCTTCTTTCAATTTTCACCCTTTTAAATTTAATAAGCCGTCATGAGATTTCTTTTTTGCATTATTCGTTTATCTGTTACACAGAATAATTCGCAGCTACCATTGTTTTACATTGTTTTACATTAATAGTAATTGTTAAGCCGATTGTTATTATTAAGCCGTTTGTTACTGTTAAGCCAGTTGTTGTTAAGCCGGTTATTATCACGATTGTTGTTGTCGTTAAGCCGGTTATTAATATTAAACCGGTTGTTACAGTTAAGCCGGTTTACACTTAACCGCTTTTTATGTGCTTAATTACTCAATGATTATTCAATTCATTAACGAATATTCAGTTCGTTAATGAATATATAAATGCTGAATGTGAATTATTTTCACTTGTATTTGCCGTGGGTCGTGCAGAGTCTTGCAATGGTGTGGATATTTTATTCTTTCGATTAACACAGTGTTAGATTTTTTTCATGTCGTCATCAATGGCATCAACATTTGGTGAAACAGTGAGTACGTGTCTTATAGCATCTTCGGTTAAAATGAGTACTTAGATTTTTTTTATTGGGAACTGAAGACAAGGAATTGTTTAGTGTAGAATTGGGCGTGACCTTGACTCGGTGAGAGTTAAAGGCTGTAACTGTAAAGTTCATCCGACTGAGCAGTGGCTGCACCTCTTGACTGTATAGTTCAGAATAGTTGTGATGATGTACGATTAATAGTCGTACAGTGGCTGACTCGATCGTGTATTTAAGGATTTGCTGCAAATCCTCCTCATTGAATTTTGATAAGTGAATAGGAAAGAGAAGCATTGGGTTGTTATACAAATCTTGTGTCTTGTATCGCAGGCACTATGTGCGACCCACCAACATCGAATAACCTTTCATGAACGGATCGTTAGAATGCATCCCCTTTGACCTCGACCGGTGAGAATTTGCAGTTTGAGATTTACCCAGTACTCCTGAAAGGCATCAATGTCTAGCGTTTACACCTACTTAGAGTGTGTTGTGAAATTGTCAATCAATCACTCGATCAGTCAGTCATACCCAGCAAACATTGTGACGTCAGAATGACTTAGGGTGACGTTCTGACCCGACGTTTTTGCCTTAGACTGACGTACCGGTTTTTGGTTTCCTAGGAAATAGAACCGACGTCGGTTTTTCAAGTCAGAATTACGTCAGGTTCTGACATCAATTAGACATTGGGATTTGGTTGTATATGAAATGAAACCGACGTCAGTTTTTCACGCCAGATTGACGTCGGAATTCTGACATCAATCCAGCGTTGATTTTTGATTGTTAAGGATATTGGAGCCCAAGACTCCAATCGGAGGTCTTATTCCTGTTGACTGCCTTGTTCAACATCACCCAATAGCCTTCCTCGTAATCTCTTAACTAAAAAAGATGCCCCTGTCTTTCACTGTGTGTGGCAACTCTAATTGTGCCATAGTTAACAAAACTACCTGTTACATGGTCCAGTGTCCGGTATTTTACAGTGCAATGTGTTAGATCAACAAAAGGTTTGGAAGCTATGGGATATTGCTAAATATACCGATAAGCATCAACATTCCCCTTTACCTTAAAATGTGCTGTTTCGTTGAGCAATAGACAATATTTGAGAATTGTTAAGAATTCTGTAGCTGTTTTAAACTTCGTTTTGAATTTTCCAAAAAAATAGTAATAGAGAAGAAACGACACATGTGGATGATAAACTCCGCCACCCCGGTGATAATTTGTGACGATGGTATTATTTTACGTTTCAGAGATTTTTTCATTTTGAGACGCCACTACCCCCTGGTGATCGATCAATCTCTTTGTTTATTCCCGTGTTCACCGCTGTGAGTTTTATGTGAAGTTATACTGGGAAAGTTGGTGCCGTGCTTTTATATAGGCCTTTAAAGCACTGGCAATCATCTCACGTTCCCGCCATTGATGTTGAGGCCACTCCCAAGATAGAATAGCTTAGGCAACCCCTCCTCCCTAAGGCGTGAAATTGTGATTTTTGCATATTTAACGGACTGAGCCAATTATAAGCAACTTTCACTTTTCACTCTTGTACGCTCCTGGGCGATAATTTGATATTTTTACATATTTACACGTTTCAGGCAATTCTGAACCGTTTTTTTATTTTTTATCCTCGGATCCCCCACTCCCCCCCCCCCCCTCCGACAAATTGAGATTCTGGTAAAGTTTTATGTTTGATGCAATTCTGAGCAATTTCATTTTTTAAACCATTTTCACCAAAGTGTTCAGCAGGATTTTGCCTTTAGTGGAGGATGCACTGTACGGTGCAATTTCAGGCTGCATAATATTAATGCAGCGTTTATGGGGTTTGGCAAGCACTCTAGTCTTTGTTTTGAAGTAAATAACCAATTGACGAGAAAGGGAATTGACATTAATCTATCTCTTGAAGATCAAGTGAAGGATCATTTTAAATCTTTACCAGGATTTCATCTATAAGTGTCCGACGATCTTAGTATAAAAGTTATTGAGCCTGATGGTGAACTCTCTATATACTTTCAACGGTATGATAAACTTTCGGAAGGCTACAACTTCATCATGTTCGGTGTAGGACATTGTATGTACGATCACATGATAACTTCTATAAGCATTTTGTGTCAAGAAGGAGAAACTGAAAGTACATCACGTTAATACTTTTGCTTCAAAGGTAAGATATAAAGGCAAGCTTTTAACAATGTTTGAAAACTTAGACATTGAAATGTTGAAGACATATTGCCCATGTGTTTTTTCTTTCTAGCGAATTTTATCTCATGTGAGTTGTTTCAAAGGAAAAAATAATAGAAGAGGTGGTAAATATTTTAACAGAGTTTATATATGCAAACGCTTTGAAAATTTAAGTGATACCGTATTCTGTTACAGGAAGAAGAAAGGTGAAATATATTAGCATCTGATCTTCTTCACATTGGATGACGTCTTCAAAGTGAACTATATTGACTTTGTGTTTTCTTCTCAAAGCTTCTTTATTGATTTTAAATCTGACTAGATACTGGAACTGAAGAAAATGCATAAACACTGGGAAGCTGTTGGAAGGACAATTCCAAGAAATCGTTTCATCCAATCTTGTCTGAGTGGATGTGAAGAACTGAATTTGTCCGGGAATACCTACGACATTGATTCAGGTTTTATCAACGCCAATAAAATTTGAGCAGCTGATCTTATGCTAGTGGTGACTGCTAGAATTACTTTCAATTATGACGATAATGTTTAACCGTAAACGGATATATCAGAGCTTGTTACGTTCAATAATGGATGAGTTGAAGTGAATATAGACAGTTGCAAAATGTTTGAAGGCATTACAGTTTATATGTGTGAATTGTAGGGCATAGTATACTCTATTAACTGGTTATTACCTCTGAATGGTTAAAATATTTGGTATGTTATTCGTGTTTAAATGTTTTGTTATGTGAATTACTGGTTTCATTTCAAGCTGATATGGCGACGTGGAAAGACTTCTTAGGCCATACGTTAAACCTGGAATCTGTGGAGCATTTGCAGGACCTTATAAGTTATGCAAACTACTGAAACAAATTAAACAACCTGTTACATATTCCAAAGTGAGAAATTGGTTACAAGACCAAGATGCCTTTAGCTTACTTCAACCAGTGAAATAAAGATTTAAAAGACAACGCATCATTACCCGTGGCGTTGATGATATGTGGGATTTGGACTTGGCAGATGTGTCCAGCATTGCAGAACATAACGAAAGCAATCACTGTCTACTCATTGTCACTGATGTCTTTTCCAAACAAAAGACTTTTCAAGAAACAACAAGACCTAGAACATTGAGGTGAGGTCAGATAATGGAACATAATTTAAGAACAGACCTAATGGTTTCTTACCAAATGCATTATCACCGGTAGACATTACAAAAAACATTGAATCTAAAGTGTGGAAACAACTGTATATTGATAAGTTGAAACTGAAATAAAAAGAAAAACTCCGTAAGTTTATCATTGGTCAACATGATCGCATTTTGCACAAAAAATATGCATTTCAAAAGGATTATCATATAAAATGAATCGAGTTGAAAAATCTTAGACGAAGATATTCATTCACATTTCTATAAAGAAGAATTACAAGCTGTTACAAAAGACATTCAATCTGTATACATAATTGAAAAACGTTTAAATACACGAAGAAACGTGGTATGAAAGAATTATTTGTCAACGGGTAGTAGAAAAACGTCTCTTGTGAAAGTGTGATTGAACAAAAAATCATTCAACCATTTCCGATTAAAATGTTATGGCTCTATGTTGCGTTTCAACCTTTGTACAAAGGCATGAAAGGATTGACATGTCATCACGATGTTCCAGCGGATATTGAAAAGCTCAATATTATTGATAATCTCAAATAATTATTGATGACCAAATTCCGACGTTGGAAGCAGTTTGTTCAGGAAATTGTAGATGCTAATATTTCAAAAACTGTTTTGTTAAAAAGACAACTGAAGATATTACAAAAGAAATGAAACAGCGTCACCAAAGAACGTTTCCAGAAGGATGGGCAAATTTTGTAAATGGTTTAAAGAGTTATGTTGACAAGAAATGAAACTACAACTCATATTCCTGTAACAATAAGGTGTGACCATGCACGCAACGAACGCAATACCAGGAACGTACGTAATGTATGCAATGCAAGAACCAAGCACGAAGTAATGCATATGCGTATTTAGTCCGTCAACGTGCATATACATTTAATTCATTATGGGGTCAACAAGTTTTCACATTACTTTGCCTAGTAATGCTAGCATGAACTGTTATCGTACTAATAAAGTCGCCAATTATCCAATTCATTTGCCTCGTACATTATATTTGAAAGGAAAATATGAAGTGGCCTTGCCTGAAATTCAATACCCTCACACATGGACGACAATGAGAGAAGGAATGGACTATATCATTGATTATCGGTCATCATTAGATGATACGTTTCATGGAGTTGCTATTCCATATGGTCACTACAGATCCATACTTGAAATATGTACTGCAGTAAATGAAACATTAGCAATATCTATTAATGCAAACTCTGTTCGGTTAAAGTATAATAAAATTGGGCGAAGAGTTTTTCTTTCTTTGAAAAATGATTATGAAATTGTCTTTTCTACCGGATTAGCTGAGATTTTAGGATTTATACCAGATCCTGTTCCTTTATTACGTTCAGTTCCCATTCAAGCTCATGAAGCTGATATTATTATGAAAACGTATGGAGAACCTCATTACGTACCTGTTAACACATCAAAATTTGACACCATAGAAATCAATATTAAGGATAACACAGATCATAATCTTACGTTTCAAACTGAAAAATGATCTGTAAAACTTCCTGTTCGACAAAAAGTATTATGAATACATTATTAAATCACATAGACACGCTCAATTGCATACCACAACCATTTTTTTCATCAAGTTGGTAGTGATTTCTTGGGATTTAAGGTGCACGAATACAGTATGGAGATGGTATTAGCTCGTTCTTGCGAGCATTGGCTCGTAAAGCTATCCCACTCATTAAGGTAGTGGCTAAAATTGTCGCGCCACATCTTAAGAAGGCTACAAAGAATGTGGTTAAAGATGTGACTGGCTGTGTAGCTCAAGAAGATGTTGGTGCTATTAATAAACGAAGAACACCAAAAAAGTTGTTACAATGAGAAAGAATGTGTTTGAATGAAACAAAAATCAAAAAAGTTACATTTGTAGAATAAGAAACACACAATGTCAATTATGATCATTTTGTGACTGTAGTCTTTCTCTAATCGGAATGGTTTCGAATACCGTGATCACAAACTGCTGCGGATAAAAGTTAAAGTGTAGACTATCAACCATTCACTGCCATTAGAGATGGTGCTCCAATAGAATTTTATATTGCTGCTAGTACAGAAGAATATTTAGATTTAGAGACTAGTAGACTTCATATTGTATGTACTATTGTCAAGAGAGATATACAATTTGTGGAGTAGATGATAGTGTAACATCCACCAATGATTTGTTAAATGGTTAATGCTCAAATATTGAATTCTTTCTAAATGATCGATTGATTTCCCATAGTGACAATTCACATGGTCATACAATCATCATTTCTCACCTCATCCATGATTCGGAAGAAAGTCTTAATTCTGAACATTCTGTGCGTCTCATCTATAAGGTTACTACTGGATAAATGAATTCTCATGCGGTGAAATTAGGCAAAGTATATGTGAGGAGGACCGTTATCTTCCCAATGGCATTAATAGGTAAATATATGAATATTCATTAAGGGCTGCAAATGATACTTTAAGGAAGAGGTGAGAGATGCCTTTTCAGCTATGACATACAGATGCATTGATGAAAACTCCTACCAAGTTTTCTATTACCAGAAAAGAAAGTAATATTTTAGCCATTCCAGCTGGATCCAATCTTTTGTTGAGGTTAACATCTTTTTGGGTCAATTACCAAAACGTATTATCATTGAAATGGTTCATAATGAATCCTTTTCTGGATCTGTGTTGAGAAATCCTTACAATTTTGAACACTTTGATATTAATTACATGTAAATTTGCACTGGTGGTGAACCTATCCAAACCATCATAAAACCGAAAGATTTGTCTGGAGGTTATGCTTTATTTTCTTTCGACTCAACCCTGATTATGATGGTGATGACGATAACACCCTTATCAAACATGGAAACCTGCGGATAGGATGAATAAATTCAATGTCATAGTGAATTTTGCCAATGCTTTGCAAAATAAAGTCAATGTCGTAGTCTATGCTGAATTTGACAACATCATTCACTCAACCCTGATTATGATGGTGATGATGATAACACCCTTATCAAACATGGAAACCTGCGGATAGGATGAATAAAGTCAATGCCATAGTGAATTTTGCCAATGCTTTGCAAAATAAAGTCAATGTCGTAGTCTATGCTGAATTTGACAACATCATTCAAATAAGTGCGAATCGTAGTATCCCTTTGATTGCCAATCATAAACACTAAGCAGATAGATGCCATATTGACCCAAAATGTCATGACAAAAAGCTTATTCCGCGGAGTGTTTCCTATGGATCAACTGCCAGCATTACAGCGAGGGACCTAGATCATCAACACAGACAATCATGATGAACCTGGTGAACACTGGGCTGCCGTATACTTTGACAAAGTTGTGGAATATTTTGACTGTTATGGACTATAGATAATTGCTTAGAAAAGTTTTTAGATAATGCGTATGTATATATTTCCATACTATTGCAACAGATCATTTTAAATACTTGTGTTTTCATTCTGTGTATTATATATTACATAGAGCTCGAGATCATAGTATGTTTGACACTGCAGATACATTAAAAAGAAGTGATGGAGAGTTTGTAGTCAAAGACTTTGTACATAGACATGATAAACTGTTGTTGTATTAAACATGTTTAATGTTTTAAAATTTGTAGTTCCGGTTTTAAGCGATATGTTTATCTAAATGATTACTAATGTGATACTGGTGTCATATCATTCTACTGAGTCATTGGAGGGTCACTGGCGTGGTGTTAATTCACTCGTAAAACCGCTTTTTCATTCTTAAGAAGGGTCCCTGGTGAGGTGTTAATTCACTCGTAAACCTCCATTTTCATTCTTAAGAAGAGAAGGGTCCCGTCCCTGGTATAATATCTCATATACTGCTATAGATTATAAGTAAGTATTGTTTGAGGAAAAAATAAAAAGTTGAAAGCATCATAAGTGTTATTTTTATTTAACGTAGCAAATCACAAATATTTTACAATTAATTCAACATCAATTTCACGAATCACAAATATTTACAATTATTTAGAATAAAAAATTACAATTGCTGAGAATAAAAACAGTTCAAATACATATTATTCTGATACATATAATGTATTAGTCCACTCACAACAGCTCAAATTGATATAAGTATTATAAATGTTATCACCCCGTTTATAAATGCTGTGAAAACTGACATGACATTGATCTAACCAAATTACTTTCACATCAAAACAGTCTTTATCATAGTCCACATATTATGTGCAAAGTCAATTTTTTAACCCCTTATCAATTGCACATGTCCACTTGGTTCAAAGTTAAGTTTCAAGTTCTTGCCAAGCATTAAAAACTTGGCTCCAATGTTCTGCATTGATTGTGATGAAACACTAGCGTTCGGTAAGCTCGTCATACTGTTAAAACTGTACACAGCGTTCATCATCAGGCTCTCACTTCAAGATCTTCTGAGACTTGTAGATGAAATCGTGATATTCGTAACGATTCAAAACAATCCTTCACCACAGCTTGATCTTCACTAGATAGGAAAATGAAAGTTCCACAGTAACAGGTCGTTACTTCATTCAAGTAATCTAAAGATAGTTGCACTTTTGAATTCATACTGATGAGTGAGTTCTACTGAACCATCTTCTGAATGGCACAGCATTCATAAGTATCAGTCTGCTGAAGCACGTGATCCACTGACGTCATTTGCTTCTTCAGCATTTGCCATTCTTTCAATGACAACAAAATTCCCTTCTTGGTAGGATATAACCTCCCAGAAGCATGATCCGTGATATATTCACGAATGTAAACCATAACTTGCTGTTGATATTTCACAAGTTTACTATATTTTTTCCATTGGTGGATATCATAACAGTTTAATCATCTGCACTTATCGTCTTCTTCATAGGCTTTGAAGTGGTAACGGTTTTACGCTCAGGTCATCGTTTGACTTTTAAGTTTCACCTTAAACTCCATTTTAACTTCTTACAAGGTGGCATGGTAGGTGTAGTCGGACACTCATCTCTGGTCATCCTTCTAAACTGTGGCCGCCTTTGAAGCTGTTGTAGTTTTAGTGATTTCAACTGAGGCTTCGACCTGGGCATTCTCTCAGACTTTACTATAGGTTTTGCTGTAGGTATTGTCTCAGACTTTTCTGAAGGCATTACTGCAGATGTCAGCTGTTCACTCAATGCAGACATGTTTACACTTCAACAGTTTCATATGGGATGATTGTTATGTCTGAGGGCGGGCGCCTTTTAACTCGTGCTCTATAAGTTACACTATGAGTTCAAATGATGTTTTCCACAACATATGAGTAAATAAACTATTCCTGTATTGATCAAGTGTCATTTTCCTCTGACAGGTGCGCGTAATGCTCTTATCAGTATGTTTCTGCTGTTCACCGTACAGCAAACTGTACATCTTCGGTCGAAACCCTACAAACTTCTCAATGAATACTCCTACAATTTCGTCTTTTCACTTTCCCCAACACTTTCTTGTTTGCAGTTGAATGTAGGAAATGATCCTTAGGATAATCACTTGTATAAAAAGATGACTATCCTCTTTGAAAATGTCTTTGGTTGGTACGCCATAACACAAACTGTCTGTGTCGCTGAAAAGCAGTTTTGCCTCTGCATACTTCTTCTTCATGTAATTGTAGTGATAATCATACATGAGGGTCTTGCTTAGATCTAGAATAATAAATCCAATCTGAGAGTGGACTTAGTCAACAACAGATCTGATTTTCTGTCAAATCCTCATTGAAAATGTGCAATTTGTCAAATGTAGACTTGTCCACTACCTTTTTGAAACGTTTCTCATTGTGAACCAATTCTACATTGGCTCGTTTCCTCATATTGTCCATGAGTTTGCTAAATATGGCATTGTTGATCAATTAGTAAAAATCTTTTCCAAACGGGTTTTTGCCACTTGTCTTTTCCCGGTGTTAACATCTATGTATTTAGCTAGCCATTTACTCTGCTGGAAAATAATGGTTGGATGCACATTTGTTACCTAATGTACATCGTGCTTTTCCTTGTCAATGAGATTGGGAATAAACTTTTTCTTAGGTTTGTATTTCAATCCTAACTGCTCTCTCAAGTTCTGACTGTATTCGGACAATTCAGTGCTTCAGTTTTCTTCTCAAGAGCAACTGGATAGTCATTATGTTGATACTGAATTTCATCCGGGTATGTGAGATCTACCTCTAAAATATATCCTATATCAGAATCCTCAGTCACTTTCATAAGCCCATAAATAAATAATACCTCCTCGCTAACTTTGCTGCACGATTTGATACATGTCAGTATCATCTATCAATTTCAATTGAGCCTTGATATGTTTCAGCACAGCGTCCCATGTCAAACTTGGTGCTGTAAAGTAATGAGCAGGATACAATGCATACGTACTGATACATATTTCTAAAATTTTCAAACACATCTGCCAACAGCAACACATCTGTTTTCAGGTAGAGGTTATGATACTCTCTAAAGTTGTTGCAGTGGAATACATTCCAGACCCGCTGTGCATGAGCATAATCCTCATCACTAATTCCTTCTTCTGACAAGAGACTGTAAAAGTTTTTTATGGTGGGGGCTTGGTTTCTGCTTGAGTTCATCAACATAATCATAGGGATATACTACTTTGCTCAAAAGTAATTCTTGCTGCTGGTTGTCACGCATATTCTAAAACATATCTTTGCCCTCAGTTGCTAAGTTGGCTACTAACTTTTGCAAGAATGCTCTCATGAATTGGTACGCGTCGATGATTTTCAGATTGCCCATGCTAATTGCAATGTACTTTCAACATTGTTGGGAATGACTGATAGCTTCAACTTTTGAAATTTTCCTATACTCTCCATAAGAAGATAACTGCCAATTCCTCGTAGACTGCAAAATATACAGGGATGATGAATTAATCCCACTTACCTTTCTTAAGCAAAACTGTAGGTAGCATTTCCAGTAGCAGGTGAGATCCACTTCTGGATGTGCATGTCCGTCAATGCTTATTCTTCTACCTTTATCCACTTGCAGTATATCCTTCTTTGTTTGTTTTTTTTTTTCGTTTGTGTCTCAGGTTTTGTCTCCTTAGTTTCTTCGAAGGAGGTTGATCTGACTCATCTTTTATTCGTATGATTTGCATTGGTGTCCGAAACGGGTGAATATGGAAGAATCACAATTTCCCGCCTTTGGAAGGGATCAGCTGGAGATGTTCTATCGTGGAAATGTCGGCAACATCAAGGGTGGAAACGTGAGATAATTGAGAGTGCCATAACGAGGTATATAAACGCACTCCACGAACTTTCCCAGTATCACTGCACATACAGCTCACAGCGATGAGCACGACCATAAACACAGTTCTCATAGATTGGTCAGTCACCAGGAGGGCAAGGGGGGATTTGAAAATGAAAAAATTCTCTAAAATGTAAAACTATGCCATCATCACACATTATCGCTTAAGGAGGGGTGGTCATCACCCAGAAATGGCGTTTCCCTTCTACTAATAATAAATTAATATACAAGATCGTTGATTTAAACTTCTGATCTGTCTAGTACCAAATTTGGTGGATAACTGGGTGAGCACAGTACACATGTTTTAAGAATTGGTGAAAACTATCTATAACAGCGATATTTGAATTACGCACCAACACAACCCATCCTTTTGCGCAGGCACTTTCTATAAAACCTGGATGTGTGTTGACACTGCTGTCCGAGAAAAACAACACAGGCTGTACGACATAATCCAGCATAGCCCATTGCTCAATAACATTTCTTTGGATAAACATTTTACTTGGTCCACTGTAGTACATAGTGGTCAATAACACTATTCTGATAAAGGCTCTTGATGCTCTACTGCACACCACGAGAGAGGATGTCGTATTCGTCATTTGTACACGAAGTCCTGTCCAGAATGTGCTTGATTTTCTCATTTGTTATTTTTCCATTGAAAGAAGATGGCAATAAAATGCTGGTTTGAATATCGCTATGATTCTGATGTAATCCTATTTCACTCGACATCACATTCCAGTTCAAAGGTAAAATGGGCGGACTTTTTGCTCGTTTAACAACTGACCATGTCGATACTTTGTAGATATAGGCGAGGTACGGACAGAAAAGTAAAACAACCAACACGAAGAGCCATGCTGTTCTATTTCTGATGCTCGCAATTTTACAGAGAGTCTCTTCGGGCTCACTGACGAATTCACGGAACCAACTGCAAAAAAATTAGGTTAGAAATCGAATTTGAATAAAAAAATAACACTTTCGTGTATTTGCACTCAGAAAACCATATCTTACAAAGATTATATAATTATGAAATATAGGAGTTTCAACGAGCTCACGAATCTAACTTCAAACAAATAACCCGAAGAAGTGAGTTCTTTTTGTTAAACACGAAGTTTAACAGTCTATTTTTTATTGTGGTGGGAGTTGCAACCCATGAACCCCGGCCCTGCCCTGATGGGCAAATGGATCATCACCAAAATGCGGTACGATTACAATAGATTTGCTCTCTCCTCTTTACTGTAGTATGTCATGATTGTTTCAGTGCGCGTTCAAAGGAAAGATTGGTATTTTTAGCTGTGTATGTGGTAAATAGATACACACACCTGTAGTCATCGCTCTTCCAATATTTAAAACGCCACGCAGTAGTAGCAGTGCATGTGACTAGTAGATACGCACAGCTGTGTGTTCCATGCTTTTAGCCTGTCCGTGCCGAAACAATCTCTGAACACGGTGCGCAACAGGTGCGCAACAGGCCTATTGCATGGGTACATGAGTGCAGACACCGTTCTTCAAACGGCCGTGCTTTCACGCTTTCCGTGCTGACACGTTTTTGGCACAACTTAATTTTTCAGGAGATAAAGTGGCTGCCTGTCAGTTCACTTTATTTTATATTTATTAAGTATCTCCCCATAGAGACTAGGACATTTTTATTATATCTGTTGAAAACTACACAGCATCGGCGCGAAAGCTGCATGCTTTTATTTTGTCCGTGGGAACGTTGTTTCTGTATAAAACATTGATCAACACGACACAACATCTGCAAGCCAGGTACGTGCTTTAAGTCTGTTTAAGCCTGCAAACGTTATTTCTATGTAAAAGAGAACCAATCTAGCACAACAGCGGCACGGATATTGCGTGCTTTTAGTCTGTCCGTGCAACCGTTGGTTTGTGTTTAATATTAATCGATACGACACAAAAGCGGCACGGCAGTTGCGTGCTTTTACCCTGCCCGTGCAAACGTTGTTTATATATAAAACATTAATCAACTCGACACAACATCTGCGCGCCAGTTGCGTGCTTTAAGCTTGTCCGTGCTTTAAGCCTGTTTAAACCTGCAAACGTTGTTTCACGGATGCTGCGTGCTTCTGGCCTGTCAGTACAAACATTATTTCTGTATAAAACATTAATCAACATGACACAACAAAAGCACGGCGGTTGCGTGCTTTTAGTCTGTCTGAACTAACTTTGTTTCTACTTTTCCGATTACTCCTTGAAAGCAAATAAAGGCTATTTGCACGACAAACTGCATGTAAACACCCTGCCAAAAATTTTCTGACTTGGAAAGAGGCTATAAAACTTATAAAATAGGCTGACATAGTATTCGCACGGCATTCAGCATGGAAAAACCATCATGCAAAGTTAATATCTTAAAAAATTCTAATTATCAAATAATGGCCAAATAAAGGCTATTGTATGACAGAGTGCGTGCAAACACCCTGACAAAAATTCTATGACTAGGAAAGAGGCTATAAAATTTCAAAATAGGCTGATAGGGTATTGGCACGGCATTCAGCATGTAAAAAGCATCATACAAAGTTAATATCTTAAAAAATTCTAATTATTACCTAAAGGCCAAATAAAGGCTTATTTGCAAACACCCTGCCAAAAATTTAGTGACTAGGAAAGAGGCTATAAAACTTTTAAAATAGGCTGACAAGGTATTGGCACGGCATTCAGCATGCACAAAGCATCATACAAAGTGGATATGTTTAAAAAATTAACATTTTTAATATGTTGTCTTATGAAATATTGCCTTGACGGTTTGAAGTAGCGATTTTTCTGACGTAAAATGAAACCTATGGCCTCTATATAAAGTAGTTGAAATGCGATTGGAGAAATGCAATAGCTGGTTTTCCTAATACAGATGCCTTCTATCAGCCGTTTGATCCATCCCATGGTTTATTAAAAACAGTCATTTAAGTAGAAATAAATCCTTATAACGATACAAACTGGTCTATATGTCAAAAAAGAAACGATAGTAGCGGTACTGAGGTTAGATACACTGACCACCCTGTGGTGGTACTGTTATTAACCATTAACACCTTTTTTACGAGTAAAACCTTTATATATTTTTTAATTTGTTTTTAAAAGGCAGATAATTTTTTTCACAGCCATTCAAGTGAATCGTGCTACAGGTTAGGAAACTGAAAACGTAGGAAACTGTGTCATCCCCTTTATGTCAAACACGTGGATACCAAACACGGGGGCGGGGGGTGGACCGATGGGTGGGAGAATTTACCTAAAAGTGAAAATGCAAAATACGCATTTACTTGTGAAAACTCATTTTAATTCGCAAAAGCTATGAAATCGCTTATCTGCGTTTTTAGATGGGATAGAAAGCCGGTCAGGGCGCTTGCCATTCTGTACTGCATGAAAAGAAAACTCAAGAACTATGAAATTTGTCGTAAAATTGAGGAGAACTGTTGTTATATTAAATAAATGAAGCACGAAACTAGGTTTTACTTTCTCTAATTTTTGAAAATAAATGATATGTCTTGGCAGAACAAAATTTGACAAACTGTAGTAGATAATAAATTCTGGTAGCATACGCAATTTTTTTACCTCGTATTGAGAGCAAAATAAAAAACACCCTACAGATCACGTTAAAACTTACAAGTCTTAAGCGACTGCTTCCATTCAGCCACGATGTTTGAAAAAATTCAATTGCGGAAATCCGGAAAAATACTGCCAATTGAAGACAAATAAAATAGGAACATTTTGAGTAAACTGTGTTTTCGCTGCTTCTTTTCTCGATTGAACAAAATTTAAAGATACAAATAACGTAAAGCAGAGGCCAAAATTCCAAAATCCACTCAAAACGATGCAGTTCCGTAGGTTTGAATGACTAAACACTAAGTGTCGGAGTTGATGCTGGCGAAAGGGATATTTTTCTTAGCATCCAGTGACTGCTTTCTCGGTCCGACTGACCACTGCAGAAAGCACAAAGGCGTGGATTGTTGCGACATGTGATTGCGTAAGTCGTCCAAGGGGACGTGCGCAAGGGAGGCTGAGCTTGTTCGCACGGCCGCTGATATGCAAAGCAGTCCGCTGAATGTACATGAAACATACAGCACCAGAATATCGGAGGTGACCATCGCTTTATGGCAAGAAAAACAGTTCTTTACTGTTAATGTGCTCCTGGGCTAAGCGAATCTTATCCACTGACCAGTTACAGGATAGACATTTGTTTGCTTATCTCTTGGAGGTGAGCGAGGTGCCTGTGACTTCTGGGCTTGCGTCGGTAGCAATGTGCAGAGCAAGTTCGGGCATGGCTTTTTTCATCCACAAAGTTGCACGTACACGTTGAAGGAATTGCAAAGCATGCTGATCGTTGCGAGGCTGCAAAGCGTATTGCTGTTGATAGGCGCTCGGTGATGCGGACAACTTTAACTTTAACGGCGTCCTCAGCGCAATGACAGGGAGAGGCGCATGACGTGGACAGCGCGTGCTTCACCAGCTGAGCTCATCCAGGAAGCTCTGAAACACGTTTGCTGGTGGCTGTGACCAAGCGGCTTATTAAATTCATGATCTCCTGTAGCTTGCTCTGCTGGATTGATAGGGCGCAGTTCATTGCGTTTGTCATAAGGGAAGCCCGGAATGGAAGGTGCGTGCTGACCATGTATGTGTGGTACAAATTACCGTCAAAATTCCACTTCAGACTCGCAAATTATTGCTAGAACGGACTGAGGAAGACTTTGCCTTAAGCGGATTTTAGGTTGACCCTACACAAATAGGATCCTTGTCCCCCCAGGGCTACTGCTGCGTTGACCGATAAAAATGTCTGTTTGCCGGGCGTAGCGAAACTGTTGAGTGATCCTCAATCCGGATGCGAGCATTCATAAATTAGTTGTATGCCGTCCTCGTCCTAACCGAAGAGATAGGGAACATGATGGTTTCTGCTGCACAGTTATGTAGCGGTCTAGCCGAAGTTCCTTCCTTTTCCCTGCCTCCTCTTTAACCCTAAATTTTCTCCCCGCCGCGTAGCTATTAGGTGTATCACGGAGTTGAATTTGTTTCGTGTTTACTTTTATATTGTAATGTTAAAACTGTATGAAAGCTTGTCTAAAATGAATTCTTAATCCCATCCCGATTCTTTTCTAAAAGTTGCTTGCAATTTCGAATTTTGGTCGAAATTTGGATGGAGGCGCGGTGTTATTTGCAGTGGAGATTCCGGGTGCTTCTCCAAGCAAGTGCTTGGCGAATCTGTAGAGGATCTGGTGCAGTCCTTGTGGCTATTGTAAATCAGCACTGTGTCCTCATTGCTATGCCCGGGGAACAAGCCGCAGAAGTCCCGAAGAGAGGTTTATGTTTTTCTGGCATTTACCTTGTTAGCCATGGTTCTTAGACGAGGACCGGCTTCTCATTCCCGCACTCCAGAAATGTTGCCATTTGTCAATGCGTTGTAAGTTTTCTAACGCCACAGGGGACTTAAATACACGTTTCAAATAGGAAGTAAACTGACGACTTCAGTCCTGACATTGGGATGCAAAGTAAGAGGTCACATAACTCGCATACAGCTAACGATAGTGCGGTTTATCTGTAAAACGGTTGGAAAATTTCTTCTTTTGGGATTAGCAGATATCACCGCGCTGAAATTGATCTACTGGGTCAGGATCAAAGCAGAAAACTGCAAGTTGACAATTATCTCAAAAACGTTGTTGTGAAAATAACCTTTACATGCCCTTTAGTTAATAATCAGGATTTTAAGAGATATTAACTTTGTATGATGCTTTGTGCATGCCAAGTGCAATACCCTGTCAACCTATTTTATACGTTTTATAGCCTCTTCCGTAGTCACAAAATTTTTGGCAGGGTGTTTACACGCAGTTTGTCGTGCAAATAGCCTTTATTTGGGCTAAAATTTTTTAAAATATTAACTTTGCATGGTGCTTTTTTGCATACTGAATGCCGTGCCAATACCCTGTCAGCCTAATTTATAGGTTTTATAGGCTCTTTTATAAATATATGTCTTCTACATTGCAAATTTCCAGTGCTTCTAATCAAATGTTGAAATCGTTGAGGCCGCGGTTATTGTTTTGAGTAAATAGTAATTAAGTAAATAATCAATAGTAGAATTACAGTTGTTCAACTTTTTAATGGGAGAAGACACGTTATAATATTGATTAGAAAATACAGAAACAACTTCGGCACGGAATAACAAAAGCACGGGCAGGCTGTTGACACGCAACTGAGGGCGTACTTTTCTCGTTCCGTGCAACAGGCCCGTTCCACGGAACAAGAAAAGCACGACACAACAAAAGCACACAACACTGTGCCTATAACTCCTCTAGTATCAATATAGATACACACAGTATTGAAAACTTTGTGCTGCACATTACTGGAAGTGGGCACTTAACATCGATATAAGAACATTATTAGTACTAGCTTTTATACTGATCCATTCAGACCCGGGCCAGCAGTGCTACACACTGCGGGAGTGTGTTTGGTCAAGTGCCCCCGTTCACTTTGCCTCTTCAGCCTTCAATCCAAAAATACAGCCTTAATTACAACATACCAATTATTCTGACGTATCTAAACTATCCAAGAATGCTTCCATATAAAATACAAAAACCGTATTTTGAAAGTTCAAAATATAATAAAGGGTTGTAATGTAATTAAATGCGCATTATACATGTGTGTATCCGAATTAATGAAACCCTATTATTACAGTTTCTGTTTAAGCTGATCAGTATCAACTAATGTATGCGCGTTGACACATATGTAGTCCATAGTCAATTTACAATACCATTGGGAAAAATAATGAGAATGAACTGCAATGATTCAATAAATATCTACTCTGTCTGAAATATATCCTTTTTAATCATAATTTTGATGATACAATATAATACAAACTGATATACTGCCTAGTACTTGCAATGAATGCATATAACTCCCTACAATGCAGTTTTATTGCTATATATTTGTGCAGCCGTAAACATCCAGTGCTTTGTAAAAATTTTTTGCTCAATCTTGACTGCAGTCAATGGGTTCAAATTCGGGAACTTTATAATATGTGTTGATAATAAACATATATTGCGAATATGTAATACTTATCTAATGAAGTTGATTATGGGGATGTAGAGAGAATTCTCATTGGTAGCTGTCCATATTTGATTGTCGGATAACGGCGAAGTGCACATATGTGTCAGCAAAGTAAAGGATGGAAGGGCATGAATTTATATTGATCAATTGTAATTAGTAAACATGCGTGGATGAAGGTTTTCGCAAGAATATAAATATAAACAGACGTCTCGACCCGATATTAGATCATATTGAGAATTTTGTTGATTAATGGGGCAAAACAATGTTTATTTTCCGACATTGGATAAATAGCGGAACACGACAGTCGAAAAACGTCGGGAAAGTAACACTGCGTAAGAGATCATGGGGGTCTGTGGTCGAACTATCCCACTCCATTTTTATTGCATCATTCCTTAAGAAAAATATTCTAAGTCACTGTTATGAATATTTTTCTAATAAACAGGCGATCTTTAGTACCTTTCGCAGAATGACGTGGCATGGCTTCCATTAGAAGTTAACAATCACGTGACCACGCTGCCATTTATTTGCGATCTGGACGTTTTACAATGTTACTTACATTGCAAGGTCTATTTCCAAATGAGACATAAACAAATATTTAATCTTAAAACTATCTTGCAGCTTCTAGAAATGTTGCGATTTGGTTCATCGACGTCGCGGCGTCTAGTCAACGTTGAACTCCCTACTCAATTTTGTAAAGTCCACAAATACGTTCTAGGTCAATGGTTTTAGATTGGGAAAAGGTTGGAAATAGGAACTTCCCCGTATAGAAGGGATTTGATTTGCATCATTTTAAAATTATGAAGTTAAAATTTGCTTAAAATTTTTCAAAACTAAAAACGTTCAGTCTGTCACTGTTGAACAGATCCATGTTAAACGATGTTGAACGCCAGAAAACCAGCACATTACATGAAGGACGTTCACCTTTTTATCTTTATATCAATGGCCATTGGGGAATTGTGTGCAAAGGCGTTCGAAGGGTGGAGTTTAATGATTATCGTCATCATCATCAACAAGATAATTATGATCATCATGATCACCATCACGATCATCTTGATCATGATTATCATCATCAAGATCATGATCATGATCGTCATCAGGATTCGATTTTCAATCACCACATTAGGTTGCTTCAAACGACAATAAAGCTTGGGCGATTTATGCAATAAATGAGTTATAATATATGCTAAAACCCTTGCCGCATTTTATGACCATTAAATTCTCCACCTATAGCCTTTTTATCCCTTTTTTGTTTATTTCCTGCAGTTAACTTTAACTGCAAAGGTATTCCAATTTCCCTTTTTATACTGCAAATTTAGAGAAGGGCATTCAAACATAACAATATCACAAGTAACTGTTTCTCTGATCTGTTCTCACTTCGATCATTGTAAAGCATACAGTTCGTTACATTCTTTATACTAACTCTCTAATCACAGGATAAGTAATCTCCTTTTTGGCATTCTTTGAGACTTACTAACACGCTAAATCGTTTATAAATAGCGAATTTATAAAATTAAGGGGACACAGTATTGTGAAATTTGAGGCGATTTGGTGTTATCTTACATCTCATGTTTGTTGCATTTTGGAATCCGCTTGTGAAATAGGTATTTTAACAGAACTCTTATTTCAGTCAATGATCTTAACATTGTATTTATACATGCTTGATAAAGGTGAGTAATTGGTCAGCAATCGCTTAGCAATTTTGTGCAATTGTTTAGCAGGTTGTCATATATTTCTTCAATGCGCATTTTTAAGAAGACACATTAATATAAGCAAAACTTTAAACAAGTCTTTGCATATTTTAAATAAATTTGGCGATTATTGCACCATAACCACATGTTTTGCATTGTTAAACCTGTGTTTACTATTACCTCAGAGCAACAAGCTAGATTAATCAACGCATATTAGAATGCTGAACATGAATTATTTTCACTTGTATCTGCCGTGGGTCGTGTAAACTCTTACAGTGGCGTGGATATTTTATCCTTTCCATTAACACAATGTTAGAGTTTTCTTTCAAATCGTCATCAGTGCCAGATTCATTGCGCGAAACAGTGAGTACATTTCTTATGGTATCTTCAGTTAAAAATGAATAATTAGATTGCAGTTTATTGGGAACTGAAGGCAAAGAATTATGTAGTGCTGAATTCGACGTGACTTTGATTGTGTCAGATTTAAAGGCTGCAGCTGTAAAGTTCATCCGACTGAGCAGAAGCTGCACCTCTGGACTGTATAGTTCAGAATAGTTGTGATGATGTTCTATTAATAGTCGTACAGTCGCTGACTCGATCGTGTATTTAAGGACTTGCTGCAAATCCTCCTCATTGAATTTTGATAATTGAATAGGAAAGCGAAGCATTGGGTTGTTATACAAATCTTGTGTCTTGTATCGCAGGCACTGTGTGCGCCCCACCAACATCGAATAACCTTTCATGAACGGATCGTTAGAATGCATCCCCTTTGACCTTGAGCGGTGAGAATTTGCAGTTTGAGATTTACCCAGTACTCCTGAAAAGCATCAATGTCTCACGTTAGCAACTACATATAATCAATGTAGAGTGTGTTATTAAATTGTCAATTAGTTAGTCGATCAGTCAATCATACCCAGCAAACACTGTGACGTCAGAATGATTTGGGGTAACGTCGTGATCCGACGTTTTTGATGTTGGGCTGATGTACCGGTCTTGGTTGCATAGGAAATAGAACCGACGTCGGTTTTTCACGTCAGAATGACGTCAGGTTCTGACGTCAATTATACATTTGTTTTGGTTCTATATGAATTGAAACCGACGTCAGTTTATTACGCCAGATTGACGTCGGAATTCTGACATCAATCCAACGTTAATTTTTGGTTGTAAAGGATATTGGAGCCCAAGACTTCAATTGGATGATCTTATTCCTGTTGACTACCTTGATCAAAATCACCCAACGGACTTCCTCGTAATCTCTTGAGTAAAAACCGCGCCCCCGTCTTTCACTGTGTTTAGCAACTCTGCGACATAGTTAACAAAACTACTTGTTACATGGTCCAGTGCCAGTATTTTATATTGCAAATTGAGTCAAAAGTGATGTTTTAGGTCAGCAAAAGTTTGGAAACTGTGAGATTGCTAAATATACCGATAAACATAAACATTTCCTTTTACCTTAATAATGTTTAGTCTCGTTGAACAGTCGACAACTTTAGAATATTTGAGAATCGTTAAGAATTCCAAAGCTGTTTTAAACTTCGTTTTAAATTTTCCAGTAAAATAATAATAGAGAAGAAAAGACATTTTTGGATGATGAACTCCGCCACCCCCGGTGATAATTTCTGATGATGGTATAATTTCACGCTTCAGAGATTTTTTTCATTTTCAGACCCCCCTACCCTGGTGATCGACCAATCTCTTTGTTTATTCTCGTGTTCATCGTTGTGAGTTTTATGTGCAGTGATACTGGGAAAGTTAGTGAGGTGCTCTTATATATGCCTTTATAGCACTGTCAATCATCTCATGCTCCCACCATTGATGCTGCCGACACTCCCACGATAGAATATTTTCAGCTGACTGACCTCCTCCCTAAACCGTAAATTTCTGAATTTTGCATATTTACCCGCCTTAGACAATTCTAAGCAACTTTCATTTTTTACTCTTGGACGCCGCTGGGCGATACTTTGAAATTTTTGCATTCTTACACGTTTCAGGCAATTCTAACAGTTTTTTTATTTTTATCCTTGGCCTCCTCCCCATCACCGGCAAATTGAGATTTTGGTATAGTTTTATGTTTCATGCAATTCTGAGCAATTTCATTTTTTTAACCATTTTTTCACCAAAGTGTTCAGCAGGATTTTACCTTTAGTACGATGCACTGTACGTTGTAAGTTCAAACTGCAGAATATTGATGCGCCGTTTATGAGGTTCGGCAAGCACTCCAGTCTTTGGCAAGCACTCCAGTTATTTGAAGTAAATAACAAATTCACAAGAAAGAGAATTGACATTAATCTATCTCTTGAAGATCAAGCTGTGGTGAAGGATCATTTTAAATCTTTCCCAAAATTTCATCTACAAGTGTCCGAAGATCTTAGCATAAAATTTATTGAGCCTGGTGGTGAATTCTGTATGTTGTTTCAACGGAGTGATAAACTTTCGGAAGGCTACAACTTCATCATGCTCGGTGTAGGACATTGGATGTACGATCATATGATAACTTCTATAAGAATTTTGTGTCAAGATGGAGAAACTGAAAGTACATCACGTTAAAGGTAAGCTGTTAACAATGTTTATAAACCTAGTTATTGAAATGATCAAGACATATTGCCGATGTGCTGTTTTTCTTTCTAGCGAATTTAATCTCATGTGAGTTGTTTCAAAGGAAGAAAATAATAGAAGAGGTGGTAAACATTTTAACAGATTTTATATATGAACACGAATTTAAGTGATACCGTATTATATTACAGGAAGAAGAAAGGTGAAAGATATCAACATCTGATCTCCTTCACAGACGCATAGAGACGTTGGATGGTGCCTTCAAAGTGAACTATATTGACTTTGTGTTTTCAAAGCTTCTTTATTTATTTTTAATCTCATTGGATACTGAAAGCGAAGAATATGCATAAGCACTGGGAAACTGTTGGAAGGACAATTTCCAAGAAATCGTTTCATCCAATCTTGTCTGAGTAGATGTGAAGAACTGAATTTTTCCGGGAATGCCTACAACATTGATTCAGGATTTATCAACGCCAATACAATTTGGGCAGCTGACCTCATGCTAGTGGTGGCTGCTAGAATTATTTTCAATTATGACGATAATGTTTAACTGTCAACGGATATATCAGAGCTTGTCACATTAACGAGTTAAAGTGAATATAGACATTTGCAAAACGTTTGAAGACATATCCTTTGTACAAAGGCATGAAAGGATTGAAAGTTTATCAAGATATTCCAGAGGATATTGAAAAGCTCAATCCGAAACAGAATAATTTACTAATTATTGTTGATCTCAGGACCAAATGGCATAGCGACAAAAGCATGACTAGAGTGCTTAGTGTTGGAAATGGTCATAAAAATCTAAGTATTATTTTCATCGTACACAATCTGTTTCACCAATTCCAACATTATTGATTTATTGAAAGAAGTATTGGCTGCTACAGGAAGAAAAGAACGACAAGTACCAGTTCGAGGTTGGAAGCAGTTTATTCAGGAAATTGTAGATGTTAATATTCCAAATACTGTTTCGGCAAAAAGACAACTCGTGAAGATATTACAAAAGAATTGAAACAGCGTCACTAAACACAGTTTCCAAAAAGATGGGCAAATTTTTAAAATGGTTAAAGACTTATGTTGTCAAGAAAATGAAAGTACAACTCATATTCCTGTAAGAATAAGGTGTGCAAGTGCTTGTTGTCAAGAAGAAGTAATAGATAGCGACAATGTGGGCCGTGCACACAACGAACGTAATACCAGCAATGTACGTAATGTGCACAATGCACGTAGTGTGAATAGCGCGAACCGAGCACGAAGTAATGTATATACGCATCCAGTCCGTCAACGTGCATATACATTTAAGTCATTATGGCTAGTAATGCTAGCATGAACTGTTATCCTACTAATAAAGCGGCCAATTGTCCAATTTATTTGCCTCATACATTATATTTGAAAGGAAAATATGAAGTGGTCTTAGCTGATATTCAATACCCACACACATGGACGACAATGAGAGAAGGAATGGGCTATATCATTGATTATCGGTCATCATTAGATGATCCGTTTCATGAAGTTGCCATTCCATATGGTTACTACAGATCCACTCCTGAAATATGTACTGCAGTAAATGAAGCATTAGCAATATCTATTAATGCAAGCTCTGTTCGGTTAAAGTATGATAAAACTGGACGAAGAGTTTTCCCAGAACGATTATGAAAGTGTTGCTCTCTACCGGATTAGCTAAGATTTTAGGATTCATACCAGATCAATGGTATAGACAATCTTGTCCTGTTGAACATAAAACAGATGTGAAACATGGATTTTATACACGTACGTGCTGTAGTATTTGCGAACCACAAGTAGATGGAGATTATTATGTTCCTTTACTACGATCAGTTCCCATTCAAGCTCATAATTATGATATTATTACGAAAATTATGGAGAAAATCATTACGTACCTTTTAACACAAATGTGACACGATATAAATCAATATTAAGGATGACACAGATCATAATGTTACATTTCAAACTGAAAACTGATCTGTAAAACTTCATTTTCGACCAAAAGTACCATGAATACATTATGAAAGCATATAGACACGATACATTTGCTTAGTGCAACCGTTTCATTTCTTTCGTCAAGTTGGTCGTGATTTGACAGGATTTAATGGTGCACGAATACAATATCGGGATAGTATAAGTTCCTTCTTGTGAGCATTGGCTCGTAAAGCTATCCCACCCATTAAGGCAGTGCCTAAATTGTTGCGCCATACTTGAAGAAGGCTGCAAGGAATGTGGTTAACGATGTGACTGACCGTGTGGCTCGAGAAGTTGCTAGTGCTATTGATAAACGAAGTACACCAAAGAAGCTGTTAGAAGGAGAAAGAAAGTGAATGGAACAAACATCAAAAGATATGTTGTAAAATAAGAAACACATATTGCGACTGTAGTCTTTCTCTCTGCTGTAGATAAAAGTTAAAGTGTAGACTATCAACCACTCACTGCCATTAGAGTTTGGCTCGAATAGAATTTTATACTGCTGCTAGTACAGAAAAATATTTAGATTTAAAGAATACTTCATATAGTATGTACTATTGTCAAGAGAAATGGTACAGTTTGCGGTGTAGATGATAGTGTATCATCCACCAATGATTTGTTTAATGGTCTAATGGTCTAATGGTCTAATATTGAATTATTTCTAAATGATCGATTGATTTCACATAGTTACAATTCCCGTAGTCATACCAGCATCAATTCTCACCTCATCCATGATTCGGAAGAAAGTCTTAATTCTGAACATTCTGTGCGTCTCATATATAAGGATACTACTGGATAAATGAAATCTCATGCGGTGAAATTAGGCAATCATGCAAAACATATGACAGGTTTTCATGTAAATAACGAGGATGGTGAAATAGTTGAAACAGGAAATAATAGTTTACATAATCGTTATATGCATACGCGTCTGTCCCGCGAATTTATGCTTACAGGTGTCTTAAGAGTGGATATGTTTGAGCAGGATCGTTAACCTCCCAATGGCATCAATATGCACTTGCGTTTGCATAGGTAGAAATATGAATATTTATTAATGGCTGAAAATGATACTTTTAAGGTAGAAGTGAGAAATACGTTTTTAACCATTCGTAAACTGAGGAGTGGTCCAGGTATTCAGCTTTGACATACAGATGCATTGATGAAAACTCCTGCCAAGTTTCCTATTACCAGGAAAGAGACTAATATTTTAGCCATTCAATCTTTTGTCAAAATTAACATCTTTTTGGGTCAATTACCAAAACATATTGTCAATGAAATGGTTCATAATGAAGCCTTTGCTGGAACTGTGTTGAGAAATCCATACATTTTGAGCACTTTGATGTTAATTGCATGCAACTTTACACTCTTGGTGAACCTATCCATCGTTGAAGGAAAATATCTTAACGCTTTTGAAACCCTTTACAAATATTTTGATAAACTGAAAGATGAGAAAAGTTCCAACGAAAAAATAAGAAAGTCGAAAGATGAGAAAAACGGAAAGATTGTCCTAGAGGTAATGTTTTATTTTCTTGCGACTTAACCGCTCACTATGATGGTGATGACGATAACGCCCTCATCAAACATGTAAACCTGCGGATAGAGATGAACGTTTCCAAATAAAGTCAGTGTTATAGTCGTTGCTGAATTTGACAACATAATTGAAATAAGTGCGAATCGTAGCATTTACTTTAATTATCAACCATGAATACGAAGCAGATAGATGCCATATTGAATCATGATGTCATGACAAATGCTTACTCCAAGCAGTGTTTCCTATGGACCAGCAGTGCAGAGAGGGGCCTATGTCATCAACACAGACAATCATGATGAACCTGGTGAACATTGGGTTGCCGTATACTTTGACAAAGTTGTGGAATATTTTGCCCCCTATAGAAAAGGGCCAAGATACTGAGTACGTAGATATTTATATACTGCTACAATAGATCATTTCCAATACTTGTGGTTTTTATTGTGTGTATTATATATTTCATAGAGCTCGAGATCACAGTATGTTTGACACTGCACATATATCAAAGGGAAGTGATGGGGATTTTGTAGTCAAAGACTTGGTATATAGACATCATAAACCGTTGTTGTATTAAACTTGTTTAATGTTTTAAAATTTGTAGTTAAGTTTTTAAGTGATATATTTATCTAAATGATTACTAACGTTATACTGGTGTCATATCATTCTACTGAGTCACGGGAGGGTCACCGGCGTGGTGTTAATTCACTCATAAAACCCCTTTTTCATTCTTAAGAAGGGTTCCTGGCGAGGTGTTAATTCACTCGTAAACCCCCTTTTCCATTCTTAAGAATTGTCTCGTCCCTGGTATCATATAAATGTATTACAATCAAGCATTGTTTGAGAAAAAATAAAAAGTTGAAAAGCATCATATGTGTTATTTTTATTTAGCATAAGAAATCATATATATTTTACAATTGATTCAACAGAATTTCACAAATCACAAATATTTACAATTATTTAGAATAAAAATTACAATTACTGAGAATAAAAATATTTCAAATACATATTATGCTGACACATCTAATATATTAGTCCACTCACCACAGCTCAAATTGATATAAGTATCATAAATGTTATCACCCCGTTTATAAATGCTGTGAAAACTGACATGACATTGATCTAACCAAATTACTTTCACATTAACACAGTCTTTATCATAGTCCACATATTGGGTGTAAAGTCAATTTTTTAACCACGTATCAATTGCACATGTCCATTTGGTTCAATGTTAAGTTTCAAGTTCTTGCCAAGCAATAAAAACTTGGTTCCAGTGTTCTGCATTGAGAGTGATGAAACCATACCCACCGGTAAGCTCGTCATGCTGTTGAAACTGTACACAGCGTTCATCGTCGGGATCTCACGTTAAGATCTTCTGAGACTTAGAGATGAAATCCTGATATTTTTAACGATTCAAAATATTCCTTCACGACAGCTTGATCTTCAGGAGATAGGACAATAAAAGTTCCACAGTAACAGGTCATCAGTTCATCTAAGTAATCTAGAGGTAGTTGCACGTCTGAATTTATGATGATAAATGAGTTTTACTGAACCATCTTCTGAATGTCACAGCATTCATGATCATCAATCTACTGAAGCATTCGATCCACTGACATCATTTGCTTCTTCAACATTTGCCATTCTTTCAATGACAACAAAATTCCCTTCTTGGTAGAATACCAGAAGCATGATCCGTGATATACTCACGAATGTAAACCATCACTTGCTGTTGATATTTCACCAGTTTAATATGTTTTTTCCATTAATGGATATAATAACCGTTTAATCATCTACACTTATCGTCTTCTTCATAGGCTTTGTAGTGGTAACGGGTTTACGCTCAGGTCCTCGCTTGACTTTAGGCTTTACCTTAAACTCCATTTTTCGCTTTGAAGCTGTTTTGTAGTGGTAGTGACCTCAACTCAGGCTTTGCTCTGGGAATTGTCTTAGACTTTGCTGCAGGTATTGCCTCAGACTTTATTGTAGGCTTTGTCTCAGGCTTTGCTATAGGTTTTGCTGTAGGTATTGTCTCATACTTTGCTGTAGGCATTGCTGTAGATGTCAGTTGTTCACTCATTGCAAACATGCTCACATTTCAACAGTTTGATATGGGATGATTGTCATGTCTGAGGGCGGGCACCTTTTAACTCATACTCTGTAAGTTACACTATGAGTTCGAATGATGTTTTCCACAACATATTATTGCTCTCCCGTAAATAAACTATTCCTGTATTGAGCATGTGTCATTCCCCTCTGCCACTTGTTTTTCCCTGTATTAATATCTATGTATTTAGCTAGCCATTTATTCTGCTGGAATATAATGGTTGCACCTTTGTCACTTCTTTCAATCCAAAAGATACACATTGCTGCAAATTTTGATAATGTACTCCGTGCTTTTCCTTGTCAATGAGATTGGGAATCAACTTTTCCGTTGGTTTACATTTCAATCCCAACTGCTTTCAGGTTGGTTCTGACTGTATTCGGACAAGTCAGTGCTTCGAACAGTTTTCTTCTCAGGAGCCACTTGATAGTCACTATGTTGATCATGAATTTTATCCGGGTATGTGAGATCTACCTCTAAAATATATCCTATATCAGAATCTTCACTTACTCTCATTAGTCCAGAGATTCTGAATCTTACACCCTTGCAAATCTGCATTTTGGCAAACTCTGTGACATACTCCATCCATAACGATTGCTGACGTCAAAGTGCATGGTTTTTTTGTTGACGTGATCACATGATAGTCTGAAATTGAGGGGTTGTTGGCTTTTGCATACGTTTGTAATCACTGAAATATCTCCTCGCTGACTTTGCTGTACGATTTGAAACATGTCAATATCATCTATCAATTCCAATTGAGCCTTGGTATGTTTCCGCATAGCGTCCTTAGTCAAATGTGGTGCTGTAAAGTAATGAGCGGGATCCAATTCATACGTGCTGATACATATTTCTAAAATTTTCAAGCACATCTGCAAACAGCGACACATCTGTTTTCAGGTATGATACTCTCTATGATACTCTCTAAAGTTTTTGCAGTGGAATACATTCCAAACCCGTTGTGCATGAGCATAATCGTCATCACTAATTCCTTCTTCAGACAAGAGACTGTAAAAGTCTTTTGTGGTGGGAGCTTGGTTTTTGCAAACTTGGAGGGTTCATCAACATAATCATAGGGATATACTCCTTTTCTCAAAAGCAACTCTTGCTGCTGTCACGCACATGAGCTGTCATATTTTGAAAGTTATCTTTGACCCACAAGAATGCTCCCATAAATTGGTAGGAGTCGATGAATTTCAGATTACCCATGCTAATTACAATGTACTTTCTGTATTTCGACGTTTGTTGGGAATGACTGATAGCTTCAACTTTTGAAATTTTCTTATACTCTCCATAAGAAGATAACTGTCAATTCCTCATAGATTGTAAAATATACAGGGATGATGAATGAATCCCACTTTACTTGCCGATCCTTTCTTAAGCGAAACTGTAGGTTGCATTCAATATGAGCTGCTTCATGGTATTTTCCACTGGTGTTATCATGATCTTGCACATAATCCACTCCAATAAACTCATATCAAATGGAGGAATAAGTAGTTTGATCAAACCGTTTCTTATCCTCAGCGTTCATTTTATTTGGTTTTGGGTGGCTCTATCGATTCACATTGCGATTACGTTCATTCACTATATACTGTAGAAATGTGTACACAGCATTATCTCCACGGCAAAGCACATGATCACGCTTTTCATATTCACTGACGGCAACAGAAGCGAAACTATTAGCCTTATGATGTTGGTAACGATCACGTTCCTGTTTCTCTGTACAGCATTCAAAGTCAGCACAAATGACATAAGATGCATTTTGTTGTTTTCCAATGCCCTTGAATCGACTGATTTTATCCTCTGGAAATGAAAATCGCTGTGCTCCATGCTTCCCACAAACTTCACTATGTTTGTCCGAAAGGTCTTGTTGTATGAATCCATGCAGAAACTGAAGCATTAAAAAGTTTTGCCATCATGTTTTGCACGATATTTCATTAATCGACTAAGTTCTTTATCAGACAATAATGTCTCTTCTCATTGTCGATGATGAGCAGTAAGTTGATTTCAGTGTCACTCTCATGTGGACTCATGCCACCTATGTGGATAGGTACCACAACTTGATTTTCCCAACCAAAGACATTGATGGCAATGTTGTTCATCTTCTCGAATTTAGGAATTTGATGAATTGTAATTGATAACGTTGTCTCTTCCACATTCAGCTCATGTTCAAACGGTTGATACTTGTATACTGAATTTCCATTGTCATGCATCGGATGAAGATGAGCTAATATAGACCAAAGGAAGCACTTGGTATCTGTGTTCTTGATGCTGATAACACCCTTAGTATTCTTTGTCTTCTTTGGCAACTCAATGTGCTGGAGGCTTACAAAGCTTCTAAGGTAGCTGTATGAACTTCAATCTGAAGAATCTTATCCAACACCCATCCAGATCCTTGACATTCATGCTCATCAAACTTGTTGAACAAATCATTGAATGCATTTGGTAAATCGTTTCATTGACTGCTCTGAAAGTCTGAGCGCTCAGATTAGTGTTATCCACGCGTTCTACCAACACTCCCTGTTCATTTTTGTTAATTCTTTTAATCGAGCTAAAACGTTTCACTTCTTCATTTAGGATATTCATGTTATCACTTCACTGTCTTGGTGGTAAATTACAAGAAATAATGACAACATCACGAATAAAAGTTTAAAGTTATACTAAACATTATGGTGAAAGAATGGTTCAAATCGGTCCAGTAATTTAGAAGTTATGCTCTGTTGAAGATGGTATCTCTGCCTGATATACTACATGGGTCAAAATATGAAAGTTGCTCAAAACTGTCTGAAACGGGTGTATATGGCAAAATCACTATTTCCCTTGGGAAGCGGTCAGCTGAAGTTCTATAGTGGGAATGTCGGCAACATTAATGGTGGGAACCTGAGATGATTGATAGTACTATAAAGACCTATATAAGCGCACCTCACCAACTTTCCCAGGAGCACTGCACATACAGCTCACAGCAATGAGCACGAGAATAAACACAGTTCTCAGAGATTAGCCGGTCACCAGGAGTGCAAAGGGGGATCTTAAAACTAAAAAAAATTACCTGAAACGTAAAACTATGCCATCATCACAAATTATCCTTTAAGAAAGAGTGGTCATCACCCAGAAATGTCGTTTCCCTTCTACTAATAATGAATTGATATACAAAATCAAAAGGTCCATCCATTTTTTTAACATTCCGCAAGTAACAAAATATGAAATATTGGCATATTAAATTAAGGGCAAACAAAAACAAACGCTTGTCCTTTGCTGAAATTAGCAACTATTTACACAAAAAGACGTAAGTTGTTCTTAGACACTCATCTGCGTCGCTTCCGTATGCTTCTATTTATCTAAATGCTACATTGAATTCTCTAAAATGACAAACTCAAGCAAAATATCAAATAAAACAAGTGACGTTATAAATCAAATTGTAAACAGTTATGTAGCACGCATTCACTATGCCTACTGTTTAGCGAATGGTTTCGCTCTTACAAAAATGCAAAACCTGAATATTTGTAAGCGTTTTACATTATCTTGCTGTGCTCTCTTGATGGGTTCTGTAGCATCCCTTTCGCCTTACCTTGGAGTGCTGCCTTGATGGATTCGACAGCATGATTTTGAAATTACGTAGGTGTGCTGCCTTGATGAATTCTCTAGCATAATTTTTACATTACCTTGGTGTGCTACATTGATGGATTCTGTAGCATCACTTTTACATTACCTTGATGTGCTGCCTTGATGGATTCTGTAGCATCAACAGCCATCATCTTTTGCGCTCGTGTCCACCAAACCTTTGAAGGCAGAGAAGGAGAAAATAATCTGCATGTTAATGTAAAGCTTCGATATGGGAGAAACATAAAATTCTTGATATTTTTTAACATTCGCATTCTCATTATAATATTGATATTAATAAGCTATCACATCAGCCTTAAAAAGCTGTTTGATATATTATGGTGCTTCTTTATGCCAAAATGTGAATATGTGTTGCAGTAAATTAGATTTTTGTTAATCCTTGCTGTTTTTTTATTTTCGTATTTTACTATTAGTTCTTTTTATATTTATCCCAAACTTGGTTGAAACGCTAAGCATTTCAGCATAATTCAAAGTACTAATGGTTTCTTTATATGGTATAACAACTAAAACGTTTTTCCTGAAAGTAGATCAGCCAACTGGAAATTACCAGCCATGTGTCAAAGCCACTCCTTCCAACAACAAACGGTGGAATCTTGTGCCAGGGGTAACCCTTTACTGGTGTTATAAAATAGTCAATTGCGTGATGTCCTCTAAGATTTGTCTGGTTTACCATGTGTTCAAAATCAGCATCTGACGATAATCGTTGGTTTATTTTAAGCTGTAAAAATTCACATATATCTATAATAAAGCAGAAATAACATTATAATGTGTTTCGTGAGATTTTTCTTTTACTTATATCGAAATGAATGTCTAAATAAATTTCTTTATCATATCTCTGCATTTTCCACAACGTTTTATACCTACAAATATGTCTGATCTCTGTCCAACAACCATCTGGACCTTCATATCTGGTAGCGTGTGGAGGTAATCCAAAGTTCTTACTAAACCTTGAAAAAAGCATCCGAAACGTGACTGAATGAATTGCGGCTTTGGTGTTCTATTTGGTTGTATTTATTTATACATACGTTAGAGATTTACTTCCTGTATCTTATATATATATATATATATATATATATATATATATATATATATATATATATATATATATATATATATATATATATATATATATATATATATATATAATGAAAAACTACGCATTAAGACATACCTAAGTTATCGTTGCCAAAAACAAACATATTTCTCAGCATTAATTTTTCAAAGAAGAAAGCCTTTGAGTTTTTCACTGAATACAGTACAACTACATAGAGTACAAAAGGCAAGCACCAACGAAACAACTGATAACACATTACCAAGTTCACCACGGGGATTATATGCCCAGATATAATTCTAATTACACTTCCATTTAATTGACTGTACCGATGCAATTACCCTATTATTAATGATGACTCAATAATAAATTGCTTAACTTTAATGACTTCACGGCTTTTCTTATTCTTTTTAAGCTTCTAGAAAGGAGAATAAGGACACATGGCAATTTTACATGACATATTTGCAATAAAATGATTTTACCTATTTTACTTACTTCAAAGCATAGCATACCATATATATTTAAGATAAATTGAAATATTTGCCTTTATTAAACAGGATATCGCCATTTGCATAGCCAACCCAAATGGATTTTGGGAAAAGGTCTTCAGCAGTTTTTACCATGGATTTTAAGATAGGGAATCCATGCTTGTTACATTCTGGAACCTATAATAAGCATCCATAAGGCAACATTACGGTGACATATTGCTGCGTTTTACAATGCTCTGCAATAAGTCGACACAGTTTATATCGACCTGGTATTTCGAATAGAATAAACTTGATTATTAAGATGAATGGAAGTCTAAATTAAAGTTAATACATAGGTAGTAACATATTCTATCACTATTTTAAACAATAACTTCAATAATTTTACTCACAGAAGTTGTGACCATTGTTTCATATCAATTTGATGAAATGCTATATATTTTTTCATACCAATTTAAAATGCTATATATTTTATCAATAAGTCACCTTTCTGTATTTTAATGTTTTCAGATGTAGACCACAGCAAGATTAGACAATACAAAATGAACTTAAACTGTTTTAATTATCAGGAATTAACAGGAAGAAAAGAAACATATCCAAATTTAAAATTTAAAATCAAATTGACTTGTTTGTAAATAATTAAGAATAAGATATGCCTATCTGGTCTCCGATTTCAACTTCTGATCTGTCTAGTCCCAAATCTGAGGGATAACTGGGTGAGAACAGTGCACGTGTTTTAATAATTAGGGAAAGCTATTTATAACAGTCATATTTGAATTACGCACCTTCAAAACAACCCATCCTTTTGCACAGGCTCCCTCTATAAACCCTGGATATGTGTTGATACTGCTATCCGATAAAAACAACACAGGTTGTACGGCATCATCCAGCATAGCCCATTGCTCAATAACATTTCTTTGGATAAACATTTTACTTTGTCCACTGTAGTACATAGTAGTCAATAACACTATTCTGATAAAGGGTCTTGATGCTCTACTGCACACCACAAGAGGGGATGTCGTATTCGTCATAGAGGCATTTGTACACGAAGTCTTGTCCAGAACGTGCTTGATTTTTTTATCTGTTATTTTTTCAGTGAAAGAAGATGGAAATAAAATGCTGGTTTGCATATCGCTAGGATTCTGGTGTAATTCTGTCTCACTCAACATCACATTCCAGTTCAAAGGTAAAATGGGCGGAGTTTTTGCTCGTTTAACAACCGACCATGTCGATACTTTGTAGACATAGGCGAGGTATGGACAGAAAAGTACAACAACCAACACGAAGAGCCATGCTGCTCTATTTCTGATGCTCGCCATTTTACAGCAAGTCTCTTCGGGCTCATTGGCGAATTCACTGAATCAACTGCAAAAAAAAGGCTAGAAATCCTGCCCTCATCTGATGCGCTGCTGGATCATCACCAAAATACCGTAAACAGTAGAATTCTCTTTACTGTGGTGTGTCATTGTTCCAGTGGGCGTTCCAAGGAAAGATTGGTATTTTTAGCAGTGCAATTTACAATGCCATTGGGAAAACTAATGATAATGCTCTGCAATTAATTAATACATATCTATTCAGTCTGAAATATATCCTATTTTATTCACGATTTTGACAATAAAATGTACCACATATCCTGGCTTGTGCTTGCAATGACAGCATATAATTTTTTTAACATGTACCGTTTGTGCCGTGTATTCATGCACCAGTAAACATCAATTGCTTTATAAAAAGTTATTTGCCTTGTCATGACTGCAATCAATGGGGAAAAATTCGGGTCCTCTGTAATATGTGTAGATAACCCACACACATTGGTACTTTGAAATACTTTCGAATTATGTTGATTATGGGGATATAGATAGAATTCGCATTAGTGTCTGTTCATATTTAATTCTCGGATAACGGCGAAGTGCACCTATGTAAAGTAAAGAATGGATGGGAGGGGATTTAATATTAATCAATTGTAATTAGCAGGTTTTCCCAACAATGTAAAAATAAACAGACGTCTCGATATTATATCTTAGTGAGAATTTTGCTGATTAATGAGGTGAAAACAATGTTTATTTTCCGACGTTGGACAAATGGCGAGGCCACGACTTTCGACAAAATACCCAACTCCATTTTTATTGCATCATCCAGTCAGAAAAATATTTTAAGTCACTGTTGCGAATACTTTTCTAATAAATATACACGCGATCTTTAGTACCTTTCACAGAATGACGTGGCATGGCATCCATTTGTAGCTAACAATCACGTGACCACGATGCCAGTTATTTTCGATCTTGATGTTTGTGCAATGTTGCTTTCATTACAAGGTCTATTTCCAGATGATAATGCAAGTTCGGATAAAACGTTAGAGACATACACTAAGATTTAATCTTAAAATTATCTTGCAGCTTCTAGAAATGTTGCGACATGGCTGATCGACGTCGAGACATCTAGCCAACGTTAAACCCGCTACTGAGTTTTATGCAGTCCACAACTACGTTCTAAATCAATGGTTTTAGATTAAGCGGTGAGGAAAGGGTGGAAATAGGCACTTCCACGTATAGAAAAGATCTGATTTGCACCATTTTAAAATTGTGATGTTATATTTTGATTAGCAAAAAGAATTTCAGGTAATATCAAAAATTTTCAAAAACTAAAAAAGTTCAGCCTGTCACTGTTTGAAAGAAATCCATACTGAACGATGCTGAATGCCAGAAAACCATCCCATTGCATGAAGGACGTCTACTTTTTATTTTTATATTGGGCCACTGCGAGCAAAAGCGTTCAACGGTCGGTAATCGCATCCAAAGCTTGTAATTTCTCACTTGAAATATACCTCAACGTATTTATAAGAGTAAGCATTTAGATTAAGTTTATCAGCAGAATCCAAGATTTTCAAAATTTCCTGCATTTCTTTATTGAACTTTGTTATACCATTCGCAAAATATTGGCAGATGAACTGGCAATAAACCATTTTTGTATTAAAATCTAGAGTGACTTCAGGTGCATAGCCTTACTGTCAGAAATTTTGCCTAAAGGTTATACTTATACGTCATAAATAAGATATTAGCATTTGTGAAGTGAGACATTGTCCATGTATAATCTAGTTTTCTCATTTTTGACGATTCTCTATCTGTATAGATATTAAAATTAGGCCAGAACTAAAACAGTCAGATGACGTCATTTCATTCAATACTGAACTGATCTCAGAGTAATGGTGCTGCTTTGTCTATAAATGTCATATTTGTTAAACTGCCATTTACCTTCATTAGAAATTGGGAAGATGTTGAATTGGCGTAGAAATGTATGTCAAACAAATATATGAGAAAAGTTTGCTTGTAGAGTTTAATTTAACGTATTTTTGATTTCCTATGAGCGAGAAATTTTTTTTTCTTGAGAAACCGCCTAGTTAATGATCATCAAAAGCACGTCTAAAATTTACTGTCTAGTCGATGACCGTCTAAACAGACACAGAAATCATTTCTCGTCAAATCACGATTAGAAATCGTCCTCTATTCAATGATCTCCAAAGCATATCTAAAACCCGTCGTCTATTCAATGATTTTCAAAGCACATGTTGAAACCATCGTCCGTTCTACGGTTCTCAAAGTACGTCTTGAAACCGTCATCTAGTCAGTTATGGCCAAGAATTGCACATCTAGTCAACGACAATGACTAGTCAGTGACAGACAAACAGTAAATTAGAGCTAGATGTCAGGAAGTATCAATTTACCTTTAAACCGGTAATTACCTGTCAATAAATTTTGGCGCTGTTCGCACTCTTTGTTTTATGTATTTGTGCTTTATTCTTTGTTTGGTGGGTGTATTACAGTCATTTTGGTAATTTGTGTATTGCTTATTTCGTCTTTTGCGCATTATTCTCTATATTGTACCTTTGTTTATAACTGTCTCTTTGATCCTTTTTGCATAATTGCTTATTTGGTCTTTTGTATATTATTGTCTATTTTTGGTCTTTCGTGTATTCACATTTCGATCCTTGGTACACATATCTATTTTGGTTCTTCGTGTGTCAATTTTTATTTTAATCTTTTATGTGTTATTACTTTCGTCCTTGGTGTACTAATGTCTACTTTTGTCCTTTGTGTATTTTTGCTATTTCTTATTTTCTGTGTTATGTTTTTGAACCTGTCTTTTCAGGTTACATTTTTGCTGCCCTGGCATCACATTGTGGCGATTCCGATGTGGTTTCAGAGGACAATTGGGCTTTTTTAGTAATTGTAATTATAGAGATGTGTTATTGATTTCGACGCTTGTTGACATATCTGTGAAGTAACTAGGCAACGCGCGTAATAAAAAAAACTCAATGCAGGTTTGCTTGTGAATTCCATAGCATTTTTAGTCAACTTTATTTCAACGACCTCCCATGTATAGCTGTCTAGCTGTATTAAAGTAACGAGCCAAAATAACAGTGCCAGCATAAGTGATTTGGATTGCAGTGTTTAATGTACGCGCAGCTGGTATCTGAAGCCTCGTATGCGTGCATTGTTATCCTTATAAATAATACATATCTAACGTGAATAATGCATGAAAATACACTTTTCATACTACAAAGAAAGACACAATGCAGAAGACTGAGATGCCTCACAAGAGCACTCTCTGCGCGTGAGGCGGGGGGGGGGCACTTCCCGGGGGGGGGCACTTCCCGCTGTGGATCCTGCGGGTTTACTGCTGAAATTCCTGTATTCTGGTACATGCCGCTCGAGTTAAAACTTGGCCAAAAGGAATCTATGTCTATGGGCGGTTGGAAGGTGCGTGAAGATGCACAATTACTAGCTCTCACATGTCCCCGAAACTTTGTCTATGTACAACGTCTATCCAAAGTCAGTTCCTGAAATCTTGTCAATTTAACGTTGCTCCCGGCGCTTATCCAACGTCTGTCCGTAAAATATGTCTAACTTTAAACACGTCTGGCGTCGATCCGACCAAATCTCAAGATTAAATTTGGTTGTGCTTTTGTTGTGAGTAGTCTCAAAATAGACCAGAGTCTAATCAATGTGAGTGAGTGAACAAGTTAGAAAAAAAATCAAAAATGAAGAAGTAGTAAAAGAACAGCTAGAAAGAAAGAAATTCCCATTAGTTGACACTTATGACATAAACAAAACAGAAACCAATGGGCGTATTTTTAAGATTCCCCCAATCCATATTGGGGCAATATAACCAGTGGCTATTATCATACAGCTTAGTCCAAGAAAATGGCGTGACCCAAAACAGAAAGATATCACTTAATTTAAATTCTTTTAGTACAGGTTTTATTCACTGAAGAAATTTACACCTGGCTTCTGTCTCCCTTAACTGCCAGCTTGGACTGCTCTGTTAAACCGTATAGTTAGAGACATGTGCAGTATAGGAATTTTGAACAAAATGTTTAAGCCTTAGAGCCTTAATTGATATTTTCCCTTTTTGCAATATGTTCCTTCTTAACATTCTTGGATACAGAATTTTTCATGCAACTGGCACAGAAAGGATTTCACCAAATGTTCAGCCGTGTTAAAACAACGCTTTCTGGTAGAATAATATCTCTTATTATTACACTGTGACTTATATTTGAGGCCTAATTCTGTCATGTGATGTCTAAAAGGAATAATCAAGATCAGCTGAAACATTTGACAATGAACTTAAGGCTAAAAATGGCCGCCCAAAATCCATTTTATCCGGCATACCGCACCCCAACCGCACTTTCCTCGAGTTCTTAGCGAAAAACTAAGTGTACCACCTAATCCATTTGAACAGAGGGATATTTTCACTTTTGCTTGTAATTTATACCCAAGTCAGGTCTTTTAAACATGCCTGCGTGACTGCTGTGACTTCTTATAACAAACATATCCGAGAAAATTGCGCGCAGCCGTAAAAGCAAAGGTATTACAAAGATGAAAAGAGAAAAAGGGCGATTTCGACAAAATTTAGATTTGGTAGAATCATGGGCAACATTGCTAACGAAAGTAATTGAACAGGATCTGTGGAACTCTGTTTGCAGAACCAGTAACAAAAATGCTACAGAGATATATCTGGAAAAGGGAAGTGGGGGAGGGAGCGAAAGAAAGAAGAAAAGAAAAATTAATTAATGGAATGTGTGCTTTATATGCTTGTATGAGAGGCAAAACCATAAGCATGGCCTATGAAACCTATGCAGCGAAACAATAAAAAAGTACGCCTAGAGCGCGACTTGAACCCACAACCTCTTACTTCACAGGCGATAATACAAACCCCTCTTTCTATGGGAGGTAGAACTATAAACATTGCCTGAAAACTTGCTAAAAAGGAGACACTGAAAAAAAATCGCCTTGACTTGGGCTTGAACCCCTGATTTTGCCATTATAAGTCCAACCTCTTACTGCTTGAGCTATTTAGGCAAGTGGTTAGGAGACTAATGAAGAAGCAGAAGTAGGAGCGCATTGCGATTTTTTTTACAAACTGACCAGTGTTTTTGGCCAGTATTTGGCTAATTTTGGTAAATAAATAAAAGTGTGATGCAGGATCTTAAGGGGAACATTCCTGGATTTGTGGAGAGAACAGCACTTTTTCTTTAAATATGGCCAATATTTAGATCAATTTCTGTCAAATCACTAAATAAATATAAGCTGTGTGGAGAATTATCCAGGGAACATTCCTGTCAAATTTCAACACAATTTAACCAGAAATGAAGGAAAAGCAACACCCACACACATAAAGGACGAAGGATGCCCTGCAAGTGATGAGCATAGCCAACGGATGAGAGTTAGCTGAGGTAAAAATGCCTTATCAAATATTTTAAAGAGAAGTAATCATATTAAAAAGGGGAAATAACCATATTAAATCAAAAATAAAACTTAAAGTAACAGGTAAAATATAGGGCACATTTCGACTAGATACCGTTTGCGACTCGTCGCTGCTGGTGCCTCTGTTTTCAGGATATGCTACTTTGGTTAAGTGTCATATCTCATGTGTTTAAGGATTGTGGTAGCACCTCCAACTCATTGCACAACCAGACATAGTATACATGTGAGATCATTTTTTGTATATTTAAAAAGGTAAGCGTCAAAATTGGAGCCCAATTCTCCTCCCCCTCTCCTTAAACATTCTTACGTCGTGTCTAAATCGGTTTGAGGTTGCGACGTCGACCCGATCAAACTGCACCATCAAATTTGTTTTAAATGTTATCGTCCCTGGTCGCTACCCTAAATCAACGCTAATCAACTTTTTGACACCTCCGTGAATAGAAGTTGAGTGAGCAACGTTGTTGCTTTTAATCTCATTTAATCCCAAAATCGTAAATCTCGCTTAGTTTTAGTAACGGTCCAGGCACCAACAAGGGTCCTTCCGGGATTACCTCACTGGTTTCATATAAACCCCGCGACGCTCCTTCTCTGAGAGTGGGTGAGAAGCAAGCATTCCAAACACTTGAAAGACGCATCATAGTAGGCCTAGGCGCGGGGATGCAAGCTGATCTCTAAAAAGGGTTTTGCGAAACTTCATTAAAAAAACGCGAACGAAGATGTTAAAAAATAAATAGAGGACTAACAGTAAACCTACAAAGAAAAGAACCTGGGCATTCATTTATTGTTTGAAGAATCAAAACATCAACCACCTACTCAGTAACGCGGTCGGACAAACCCGCAGCCACAAATTACTGTTCGCAAGATCCTGACCTCCGTTACAATCTGGTGCCGTGATCAGGATCCAAAACTAAGCAAGTCTAGATCAAATGGCCAAGTGACACGTGCAACCAAACTGCGCCTGTGCCTAGAGCTCGGTTGTGGTGATTACGACACGACATTTTTGCTGACCGAAGTGACAACCGGCGCCACTTTTCCCAGATGAGATTTCCCAGCACCGTCCAAACGAGATTCCTCAGCGCCACTACCCTGAAGACAACGATAGTGCCAATCCGAGATACTGTGGATTCAAGGTTCATTGCCACTTAGTTACTTTGACCAGAGTGCCTCAACGCCACACAGTAAAGAAGGACAAAGTCATTTAATTGAATAAGTTTGGGACTTTATAGCGATGTCTCAAATGCATAAGCTTATGATGTTGGAGGCAAAGTACCCCTTCTTCCTCGTCGTTTTGTCCCATAGGGTAAAAACTGAGCCCAAAATCGCTGTTTCTAACCGATTTCGAGATCATGGTCAACTTTCGGTTTTTGACCTTGATAGTAATCAAGGTTACCGAGGTACTTTTTATGTTACGTTGTTAAGGCTCAAAGGCTCGATCGTCTCTAACTGTTGTTGAGATAAAAATCAACCTCCAGTTTTTGACCTAGACCGTGACCGAGAAGTTCAAGGTCACCGTGGGACATCTTATGTAACCTTGTTTTTTGGCCCAAAGAGCCCAAAATGAGCTCAAAATCTTTAACCATTTTCGAGATAAGTCGTCGTATCGTTAACCCTACACGAGGATACGTGACCTTTGGCCTTGACTCTCAAGGTCAAGATTCAGGATGCAGATCTGCCCTTTACCGAACACGTTTATGTATTCAAACTAGGATCTGAGCGCCTTTTCTAGTCACTTTTCGTCATAAATAGGCGTTTTGAAAAATATTGTTTGACCTCACTTTGACCTTTGATCTTTGACGTCAAATTCAAAAATATTTGCCATTTAGTGGAGAAATTGTGATTGTTCCATTATAAAGCTCCGCTGACACAAAGGCCAGGAAGAGTTTTCTGGAAACCATTCTGTAGAAAAAAAAAACAACTTTGACCTCAATGCACCTTGACCTTGGCCGTTGAGGTAAACAAAACACCGATATTACGAGACCTTGTCATCCTATTCACGTGTGCTAATGTTCGTCTTCCCCTGCCAAATAGTGCAAGGGGAGTTTTCTAGAAACCATCCAACGGAAAAAAGAAAAGAAAAAAAAAAAAAAAAAAAAAGGACGGAAATTTCCATAATAACTACAAACTTGTTCCAGCTGCTAATGAAGTTTACAAGCGGGAATAACTCATCCACAGACTCCAATTCAGGCAGCAGTCAAATGTATAAGAGGCCAGAACGGGACCATCTGAGGTTTGATGCATCAAGATATCCCCCTACCCCCACCCCCACCCGCCTTCTCCAGGAAGACTTCTCACAATCGAGTGAAAAAAAGATATCCCAGGATATATCCCCGCAACGTTATTTCGAATGGGAGGGGGAGCGGAGGGGGAGAGGAGGGGAAGAGGAGAGGGAGAGGGGGAAGGGGAGGGGGAGCGGAGGGGGAGAGGAGGGGGAGGGGAGGGGAGGGGAGGGGGAGGAGAGTGAGAAGGGAGGGGGAGGGGAGGGGAAGGGGAGGGGGAGAGAAGGGGGAGAGGAGGGGAGAGGAGGGGGAGGGAAGGGGGAGGGAGGAGGGGGAGAAGGGAGGGGAGGGGGAGCGGAGGGGGAGGGGAGGAGAAGGGAAGGGGAGGGGAGTGAGAGAGGAGGGGGAGGGAAGGGGGAGGGGAGGGGCGGAGCGGAGCGGAGGGGGAGCGGAGGGGGAGAGGAGGGGAGAGGAGGAGGAGAGGAGGGGGAAGGTGGAGGGGATTGGGAGGGGAGGGGAAGGGGAGGGGAGGGGGAGAGGAGGGGGAAGGAAGGGGAGGGGAGGGGAGGAGGACGGGGGAGAGCGGAGGGGGGAGGGGAGATTAGTTCTTTCGGAAATGCATTCCGTGCTTGGTTAACAAAATGGGGGTTATTTCATACTCAGCACTCCGCGTTTAGGACTGGTTTTTTTTTAAATGTTATGGACACGCATAGTAACCAGCTGCTGCGTGACTGAGTGCCCCCCCCCCCCCCCCCCCTCCCACTTCCCAAGGAGTATGCCCTATCTGTGCATATCTGTGCCCATAACAGGATTTAAAACCGGAAGTTAAAGGCACATGGCAAGTGGTGAACATGGACATGTATAAACTTCCATCAAGGAAATTCGTTCAACTGGAACAAATTAATGACGTGTTTCAAACACTGAGCTAGTGAATGAATTAGCTTTAATTAAATTTGATAATTTTGCTTGTATTTATATGAAAGAGATTACATGACATTTTCTGCCTTCTGTAACTTAAGGAAAGAGACTCTGTGTCTATTTGGTGTGGATCGACTCGGTGTAACTTCAAGACGCCCAGTTGTTTGGCGAGCGAAATATTTTTACAGAATTGCATCTCTCTTGGCTGGGTTCAGCTGGACTTTTGGTTAAAAGAACAATGAAAGGTTAAAATGTGTACTTGTCTTCATGCGCAAAAAAAAAAGAAAAGAAAAATGCTGAAAACCAAATGAAAAGGACAAATATAGCCAAACAGAAACAATGTTTGATAAATAATGACCGTCTTAGCTTAATTCTTGTAAATTTTGAATGCTACATTTTATAGAAAATAGTCATCTTTTTGAAGCATACATTAATATTCAGATGTATATAGCGTGACAAGTAAAACCCTGAGATGTTTACTTATACAAACACTTTTGGCATTTGTAAAAAAAAAAAAAAACTTCCATAAGGATTGTGTTGATTTGATTGGTCGTTGGTTCGTTCGTTTGTTTGTTAACTAGTGAAAATATATAGAGAGGAACTCAGGACCATTTCACAAATGGCACCAGCTCACAACTGGGGGCCATCTCACAAATGGCAACAACTCACAAGTGGGACCATCTCACAAATGGAACCACCTCACAAACAGAACCGCTTTTCAAGAGTCCCGTCCTCGGTGCCTTCCATTATGAAGAATTCCATAAATAGGACCAGCCCTGAAATAGGACCACTTTGTTTCAGTCCAACTGGTGGTCCTATTTCCAGAGTGTCTGATATGACAAAATACTTATACAAGATCTATAATAAAATTGACCATACGAAACCAAAAAAAAAAAAAGAAACAACAACAGCAACAACAACAACAAAACAAAACAAAAACAAAAACATAAAAACATTTATGCTGATCATGCCTGTAATTTATTGAAACAATTCTTTGCTTAAAATGGACAATTTTCTCATCCCGGAAAATATAACAGAAGTCGATTTTCAAGCCATATGGATCCTGGAGTGTAATTAAAATATTAATGACGTGCGCAAGACGTAAATTGCTGACGTCAGACCGTTCACCATTTGTGAACAACGGTAGGCGGATTGACATGTATTACTAAAGAAGGTAATATAATTTCCTGCTTTCTTGGATAACTCAAAACAGTCCGATGGCTGAAATGAAAATTGCTTGTGACGCCAATAGCCTCTGAGCAGCAGACTGGATTATCTTCCCTTATCTTCTCTTATCTACGCTGAACTACAATCTCCTTCTGAATGGAGCCATGCCAGTCTCGTTACTGCTTGGCTAGGGTCAGGGTTGGGGGGGGGGGGGGGAGGTGGTTGAGGGGGGAGGGGGTGTGGAGAACTGCTGGGTCAGAATGCCTCTTTGTCGCAGCTTTAAGGCCCGTCAATGTCCCATTTTTGGTGTTCTGTTTTGCTTCACAGTCATCACCATCATCATCACCACCACCATAACCATAATCATCATCATCATAATCATCATCATCATCATCATCATCATCATCACCACCATAATCATCATCATCATCACCATTACTACCATCATAATCACAATATCATCGTCATCACCATCATCACCATCATCATCATCATCATCATCATGGTCATCATCATCATCATCACCACCACCATAATCATCACCATCATCATCACCATCATCATCACCACAATCATCATCATCATCATCGTCATCATCATCACCATCATCATCATCATCATCATCATCATCATCATCATCATCATCATCATCACCACAATCATCATCATTATCATCATCACCACTACTATCATCATAATCATCATCATCATCATCATCACCACCACGATCATCATCATTATCATCATCACCACTACCATCATCATCACTATTATTATTATTATTATTACTATTATTATTATTATTACTATTATTATTATTATTATTATTATTATTATAATTATTATTATTATTATTATTATTATTATTATTATTATTATTATTATTATTATTATTATTATTATTGCTCTCTGTTGTTGCCGTTTCTTGCTGTGATTTGATTTTGTTGTTGTTGTCGTCGTTGTTGAGATCAAGTTTTTAAGCAGTACGTACTTTACACTGCATCCAAAGTTACAACACCGACTTCTAAAATTTCGCTTGATCTGGAGCTGACTCTCACTGGACTCAGGTGATTAATCCTTAACCTACACTCACTCACACTTTCTTCCATCCAGAGAGCAGGATTCGCAGATCTGGATTCGTTCACGGGATCCATACAGAAATCAATAGCAGTTGCCAGCAACATGTACCACGTGACCACAAGATACGCTATCTATTGGGCCCTTTCTCTCTCTTTCTCTCTCTCTCCCTCCCTCACTCTCTTTCCCTCTCTCTCTCTCTCTTTGATAATAACAAACCTTCTTTGTGAAGAGTGTTGCTCTCGGGTTATATTCGTATGTGGCGCACCCCTTAATATTCATGGAATTTTACACCCAAACAAATACGAATAAATTGAAGTCGCAGTAGACGCTATTGTCTTAAGTCACCATCTAAGACACTACGAGGGAAATTATTTTAAAACGCACTATAGAAAAGACATTTTCCTAGAACGAGCATTTTTATCATTTTTTTTCTGGCATTGGAGGATAATAAAAGATAGGATAGGCTGTTGCTTGGACTCCGGATCTAGCTGCTGTTTGTGAGAGAAGGAGACAGCTGTTTACACGCCCGGAAGCTGCTGGTTTTTTTACCTCGGAGGATAGTTATTGTTTGTATATCCGGGCTCTCCAGGTATGTCACATAAGTACGTCACGTGTGTGATGTCGTAATTTTCAGGTTATTTCAAGCCGTGTGTCCTCATCCGGGTACGTCACATAGGTACGTCGCGTGTGTGATGTCGTAATTTTCAGGTTATTTCAAGCCGTGTGTCCTCATCCGGGTACGTCACATAGGTACGTCGCGTGTGTGATGTCGTAATTTTCAGGTTATTTCAAGCCGTGTGTCCTCATCCGGGTACGTCACATAGGTACGTCGCGTGTGTAATGTCGTAATTTTCAGGTTATTTGAAGCCGTATGTCCTCATCC
>OX457032.1:37962446-38011234 GCA_949752745.1 Protula sp. h YS-2021
TGGTGCTAGAATGCCTCTGTAGCAACGCAAAGGCAGAGGTGCGACCGTAAACCACAGGGCCAGACCAGCAGGTTCACTCGTTATACGCTAAATATTAACTCGTTCCATACAGAAACGTAACACTGAGTGCGCACCGCTGGCAAACCCATTTTGAACGCTCTTTTTTTTTTTTCTTTTTTTTTTTTTTTTTCTTTTTTTTTTTTTTGTTTTATCGAGAGAATTCTAGGCTGCTAAGGGAAGAAGGGGGAGTGGCTGTCTGACAACTTCCCATTTGATTTAACGTTGATGTATTTCGGTGATGCATTTGAGCTACTGCCTCTATCACAGTGGGCATTCAAGCAAACGTAAACATGTACAGAAATAAATGCTCCCCCCCACCCCCTCTCTTTTTTTTTCCACATGGCATATCTCTTACAGATAATCTGTGTAAATATTTTATGAAATACTGAGTCCATTTTGCCAATTACATAAAGCTCTCAGTTCCAGTGGTTTCATTTTGAATCGCACAGTGTGCTGGTTCTTTTTCACCGTAATTTATTTGTGTAACAGTTAAGTATTTACGAAGCTTTCATTATTTTGACTTGGTTATAAGAAAGATTTTGTGACAGTTTTAATGAACGTACATTATTTGCAGTTAACTAAAAGGTTTTTTTTTTTTTATTACTGCAGAATTTACCCCCACCCCACCACGAAAATTAAATCGTTCTAAACTCAGTCCTTTCGTGACCTTGTGACCTTATGACCTTGTGCCTTGACCGAATGTCAATAAATCACCATTTTTTTCTTGTTTTGAATGTCCGCCCCACCCCCCCTCCACACCCCCCCCCCCCAAAAAAAATGACAAACTGCGGCAGAGGTAGACTGCAGACAACTTCGCAGTGGATTTCCTTCTTAAAATTTCCAGCTTAAATTTGGGTACATCCGGTGAGTGCCTTTCATAATAATTGTTGCATGACTTGGGGATAATGCTGTAATTTGATTGGGTCGGTTCCCTAGCCACTAATCTATTCATGTTGACCCGGAATGCAAAATTGAATAGGTACTGCATTTATCTGCAATCAAAACCCCAATGAAGTCATGAAACAAAGCATATTGCCTTTGTCAATATGCAGATATTATTGACCAGTTACCTATAGGTCAACAATAATAAGGTCAACAATAAGGTCTACAATTCATGTTGACTCAAAATAACTCAATATATGCTAATTAATGCGCACAATTACGCAACTCTCCCTTCCGCCGGTCGCCTCGCCCTCCGGATACGCACCTGCTGTATCCAGAATAACCACAGACGTCAGCGTAGTATCAGTTAGACCCGGCAAAAAATTCCACACTGGCGGCTCATTCATAAGACCTTAATGTTCCATCTTTTCTGTATTAGCTTAAAACCAAAGCAATAATCTGCTTTAACATCTTTAGAATGAAACGCCATCACATGTAATTTCTTCAGAATATGAAAGGTCTAAGCAATAGCAAAGTTAAGTACAAAATTGTTGTTCATTACAAAACAACAGATTTTTTAATTGGGAAAATACGTCACTTCCTGCCTCCTCAATTTCTCTAAGGCTATGCTTCAGTGTATACTTAGTTTTGTTTTGTTACAACTTTTGTCTGTAAAAATGTTGCTTGTTTCTTTTTTTTAGTCAGAAAGTACGATGGTGCCAAAACCGATTCTTCATTTCTCGTAGACGTTCTGCCCTTGATATTTTTTATTAATAAGCCGAAAAAGCAACGACTGAAATCGCTTAGCTGTTGTTTTAAGTGTTGTCACGTCGCAACATATAATTCTAATGGGATTAAGGTTCTACTTTGAATAAACCGTTCGGAAAAGACGTTTTGAAACCCGACGTTTATCAAAGGTTGTGTCGCGACGAATGCCTCACATCGCAGTTTGCACTGGGTTACTGATCTAACTGGGCCGTGTGAACTCTATTCGCCAAAACAGAGCCCCTGGGGCCACGTGTAGGAGAGGCGCATTGACCGATAATTTTTTTTCTCTGTAATCAAACACCAATATTCAAACTTACCTTTGTCAATAAAATTAGGGGAAATAATCTTGTACCGTTCAAGTACAATAACATAAATACCGAAAAGAAGAAAAAGAAAAAAAAAAGGAAAAAAAGAAGAAAATAATAGAAAAAAAAAAGATATGGACTGATAGTCAAAGAATTTAATTTTTATCAGACTATCAAATGTTTCGAGCTTCGTGCATTTTTTTAACCCCGCTCCATCAGAAGAATGCGCGAATAAGTACAGGTTAAGATTCCACATCAAGAACGAGAATTTCTTTTCCTTGATACGAAGGCCTTTATCTGTGTTATTATCAGGAGGGAAAACATGTTATCAGAGAATGTTTTATTTATTTATCTATGGAGCAGTAAGAACATAAATTCTTACAGTTATCAGCCCACCGCTGATGTGTACACTGTATATGTTATCAGGAAAAAATCCTTAAGTAGGAAAAAACTGGAGTTTCCCCCCAAAAATCAAAGCACAGCTATTGATAAATGTGGATGTACTCATGCTTAATCATTTCTTGTTTTGGTTAAAGGCAAAAAAAACTCTTTTCTTTTTCCCTTATCTCTCACACTTACTCCCCCTCTTTTTCTTTCTGCCTCTCTCTCTCTCTCTCTCTCTCTCTCTCATCTCTCTCCTCTCTCTCTCTCTCTCTCTCTCTCTCTCTCTCTCTCTCTCTCTCTCTCTTCCTTCTCTCTCTCTCTCTCTCTCCATCTCCCTGCCTACCCTCTCTCCTCTCTCTCTCCCTCCCTCTCTCTCTGTCTCTCTGTTTCTCTCTCTCTCTCTCTCTCTCTCTCTCTCTCTCTCACTCTCTCTCTCTCTCTCTCTCTCTCTCTCTCTCTCTCTCTCTCTCCTCTCTCTCTCTCTCTCTCTCTCTCTCTCTTCCTCCATCTCCCTGCCTACCTCTCTCCTCTCTCTCTCCCTTCCTCTCTCTCTCTCTCTGTCTCTCTGTTTCTCTCTCTCTCTCTCTTTCTCTCTCTCTCCCTTCCCCCGTCTCCCTGCCTACCCTTCCTCCCTCCCTCCCTCCCTCCCTCCCTCCCTCTCTCTCTCTCTCTCTCTCTCTCTCTCTCTCTCTCTCTCTCTCTCTCTCTCTCTCTCTCTTTCTCTCTCTGTAACTAAGTACCTTATGGACCATACTGTGTTACAGGAGTTATGTTGCCAAATGAGCAAGATTATTCATGTGGACGAAGAAGAACCGCTAGCCGGTAAGAACTCACTTTCGTGGAAGCACAACTAACTATCCGACTTCTAAGACGACTTAATACACCACTTATCGCAATATTTGGCATGACTCTTAGTTCGTTTTAATACACTACTTATCTCAGTACTTGGAATTACTTATCGTTCGATTTAATAGCCACTTCTCGCACTACTGGGTATGACTTACTCTCCAGTTTCATACACCACTTTTCGCATTATTTGGCATAGCTCATCGTACGATATAATGCACCACTTATCACACTACCTAGGAGAACTCATCGTCCGATTTAATATACCACTTATCGCACTACTTGGAATTACTCACCGCTCAATTTAATAACCACTTATTGCACTACTGCATGGGCATGACTCATCGTCGGATTTAATACACCACTTGTGACACAGGTTATTGCGACTTATTCCACGAATTATCACAAAATATTCCATGTCAACTTATGACACAGTAAAAAGTATAATCTATGGCACCGAAAATGATATAATTTATGCTGACGGAAAATGATAAAACTTATAACACGGAAAATGATAAAACGTATAACACGGAAAATGATATCACTTTTGGCACGGAAAACGATACAATTTTTACAGCACGACTTTTCGTAAGAATAAATAATTTAACACAAGAGTTGCTCCATGATGTATCGTGCAACTTATCAATGGCTTTTCGGCTATGTATGTTCGGTCACTTTAGGCTGGAAATCTCTTCGAAAGCTGCTGCTATCCTTGCTGCCCTATATTCTGGAGATAATTGATTCATCTTCTGATGTGTTTACATACAAAATATAGGCACACTGGATCGATTGATCATCAATCAGTGAAACCATAAGACTTATTGATTTTTAATGAGGAGAAAAAGTGCAAAGCTTTAAGACTGATCAGTCGAAATGTATTCAAAAGTGATTATTTTTTCACACTGTTGATTAGATAATGTTTGTTTTCAATCTCAAGAAAAAACATTAATTATATTTGCATAATTCAAAAACTGCTTATCTGTTGTTGTTGTTGTTGTTGTACACATTCCACCAAAAAAATTGGTTAAAATATGCATTTTCTAATAGATGTGGACTTTGCATTCGATTGGCGGGATGTACAGATACGTGAAGACAAGTGGGTCACAGACGAGTACGAAATATTTGAAGTCCTTGGAAGGTACGTACTTGTTTTTACCACATGCATATGACAGGTCAACCTTTAGCAAAGTCTCATAAGTTTAAAGTTTGTCAAGTTTATTTTTATGTACTTCAAAATAGTCCAACCAAATCTAATTTTTCATCCGTTGATATATTGCTATATCAATTCTTCTCATGCGTACAGGCAAATACTGCCGCGCGTGTGTTGTCTGTCTGGGGCGCTCATTCTTTCCTCCTTATCATTATTTACTATCATCTGATAACAAAAATGATGCGAGTCTTTTAATTGGAGCTTTGGTTATTTTGGCATTTGAGGAAATGGGTCTAGTTGAGGGCAGGGCGTGGCTGATTTTGGCGTATTTATGGATGGGTGATCCAAATAAATGAAAGCACGTGCTCATGGGAAATTGCAACAGAACGAGATTTTTCGTGGGGAAAAAAAGTAACAATTACTGAGTTACCAACTTGAAACCATGAAAGACAGAAATGTGTTTACTTTTTCATCTTGTGCAAAAACTTAACACTTGATAGAGAGAAATACGTTAAGCGGAAGTCTGTTTATCCTTGAGAGGAAATAGAGCTATCATAACAAGAGAAATACACTGCTTCTTGTGCACCTCATTTAGTCCGCTTACTTGTTTTTAGTAACGCTGTTCTCAAGAATAAATAAAAACAGTGAAAATAGGGACACATTAATCTTCCCCTAGTCCGTCCCCTCCACCCCCCCCCCCCCTTTCCCGCATCCCCGTAGGGCAGCTCCCCTGTAAAACATCTGAAATTCACATGGAGGTTTCAAGTCAAGGCATATTTCTCTGCAGACTAAGCCAATTTATTTGTTGGCTTTCAGCGTTGCGTATCGCAATGTTTGTGGCATTCAATTAACAAAACTAGCTGTACCATGGCGCAGTCGAACAAATGAAACCGCGTCGTAAAAAGAAGAACCTATTTCTGCTATCCCTTATGCTTCTAACGTCCCACAGCTAGGAGCGCCCGTAAATAGAACAGCGTTGAGCCTACTCAATATTACTGAGAAAAAATTCCCATAATCTTGTCTCCCCTTTAGTTTAAATGAAACAACCTCGTTAAAGAAGAACCAATTTTACCACTTTCCGTCAAATGTAAGAAACCTCCGGCTGTTTAGGTTCGGCTTTCTATAACCAGTGACGTAATAGGTGTGATTTAATACTTGGTAAACATTGGCAAATGTTGGCAAAGTGTACGCTTTCTCATCTCCAAAATACACATTTTAGTAGATCTTTTTGGGCCTTTGTTTACAAATCATTTTTATCAAGAAAGTTTTGTATGCGTGTTTACAACGGGAATGGGAATGCGTCTGACTGGCTAATGTATTGTTAATTTATCACACTGTTTTTGTTTTGTTTTTTTTTTTTCATAAAAATACATTCGTCAACTTCGGGCCTGTTTTTCTTACGTAGAAAATACCATCCAATCAGAAATCCCAAGACAAAATTTTACCAAATTTTATTGGACACAATTGATTTTGATCACTCTAAATGGACAGGCCCCAAAAGAACTATTGTTTTGTTCTAATTATTCTTACTATCCTTGTTTGTACAGAGGAAAATTTGGGGAGGTCAAACGATGCACAAACGTGTCGAACCGCATGGATTTCGCGGCAAAGTTCATAGCGACACCCACCGTGCAGGACAGGGAGGAAGTACACCACGAGTTGGAGATCACCAAGAAACTCAAGCACAAGAGGCTCCTCCAGGTCTATGACGCCTTCTCCATCGGCACCAACATGTGCCTAGTTCTCGAGGTGTAAGTTCCCCTTTTCGTATGCTTTGTCCGGAAAATATTGTGCCAGATCAAGCGCGGAGCCAGGATTATATTAACTTATTTTGTTTATTTTTTCATTTATTTTATATTGAGTTTATTTTCATTGATTTAGGTATGTATTTATTATTATTATTATTATTGTTATTATTATTGTTATTAATATTATTATATTAACAATACCATGTAATAATTTATCGAATTATTGATGACATCAGTAGATAGAAAAATGTGGGTTCTTCATCATGCGCAGATGGTGTGTTGTGTTATTTTGCGCAGGATTTTGGGAGGTGAGTTATTTGATCGCGTCATTTGTGATGACTTCGTGCTGACTGAGAAGGCCTGTGTCTGTTTCATGAGACAAGTCTGTGATGGAGTCAGCTACATGCATAGAAACAACATCATTCACCTTGACATGAAGGTCAGTAGGTAATTTATCGTGCATGACTACAACCTTGTGCATTGCCCAGATTAAAAACAAATATCCTTAGTTCTAAACTGATGTTGAAATTGCATCCAATTATGCAGCACTATGAGAAAAGACAGCATTGACTTAATGTCTCACAATCGTAATTTTATCTTGCTTGCTTTAACGTTTCAAATTTGACAACTAGTTATTAATTTAAATGTAAACATGAAACAGTTCCAAACTTTGAAAATATGAAAACATTTCGAAGGACTTCAGTCAATTTCATTCCTTGTCCTTTATTTAAAGTTATATCATTTTATTTCAGCCTGAAAACATTCTGTGTCTGTCAAGAACTGGAAATCGTATCAAAATCATTGACTTCGGTCTTGCGCGGGAATACGATCAGAAGAAGGATATGCGGGTGCTGTTTGGAACCCCTGAGTTTATGGCCCCGGAAGTAGTCAACTATGACCCCATTAGCTTCGCCACAGACATGTGGAGCATTGGAGTCATTACTTACGTTTTGTGAGTGCCAGTTGTTTTAGGTTCTTTTCATGCTGTGGATTTGCTTAGAATTGGCTTACTCACTGTGTATAAAAACGTGGTATTACTCGTCATTGTTACATCAGTACAGTGTTTAGAATTTTAAGAAAAACTTAGCAAATCCACTGAACGTTCCAGACAGGATTAGTTAATTCTGAATGTGTATCTTTCGTACAGTAGATGTGCTCAGGATTATGACTAAGGTATTCCTAAGCAAAACCACAGTATGGAAATAGTAAGAGAGGGTAGTTGTATGTCATATTTATATTGACATTGAACCGATTTCACTGACAGAATATGTCCTTTTGAGGTACTGACGGTTTCTTTAACTGGTTGATAGGAGTGGTTGTCATTGGATCTTCTCTATGTCTAATTGTGCATATGTATAGATCTTCGTGATTAGCATTGGATTAGTATTTTCTATATTTTAATTTTTGGTGTGTGGGTAAACGTCGAGATTGTCCCAGGCTCTTCCCTTTATTTTATTATGTGTACCTGTCCAGATTGTCATGATTGTCTTACCTATATTTTATTTCTGTGCCTGTGTAGATTGTCGGGGTTGTCACCATTTATGGGAGACTGTGACGCGGACACGCTGACGAACGTCATCAAGTGCGATTATGATTTCAATTACGATGACTTTGATGACATCACTGAAGCAGCAAAAGACTTCATAGAGCATCTGCTCATTGTTGACAAAAAGTAAGCAAATATAAATGTATACACTAAATAATCGTGCATATATCGAAACTTTAAAATTATACATGGGAATCTGCTTCTAAAATTCTTTGTTTTGATACAAGAGCTTAAATCAGACTAAATTAAACAAAAAGGGATTTGCAATTTATTGTATTTGGTAAATTTAAGGACTGTCTATTATTACGATAAGTACTACTCTTCCTGTTCGAATCAATTGTTTTAAATCAAATATTTTTGCCTTTTATTCGCTATCAGTGCAGTGCACATATGAATAAAGTGTAAAATGTCAATAAACATTTCCAGGTTGTCCACCATTCATAATATTGGTACTAAATTATGACTGCTGTCTAATGTTTAAATAATGTTAGTACTTGACTTTAGTAAATCCATTATTCTGATTGACCGATTTTAGGTCAAGTCAATAATTTTTCATTGTTAACCGGAACGAAGAGTCGATAGATATTGCGGCATTATGTAGTCAAAGCACTATCTAACGAAACCTCATGCCATGTAACGAAACCTATATTAATTTATTTCGATTCAATATGAAGATTCAATATGAAGTATTTATCAGTTACGAAAGCGTTGACCAAATTATGTCAATAATACTTCATGTTGACTGGAAAAAGTATGTGCTGATTATCTCTTGACGTAAGCATCGACTGGTTACGTAGTTCGATGTTTTTGTAATGCTTTACGGCTGACGGCGCTGTAGTTTGTCTTATGTCTAATATATATAATCTAGATCCCACAGTGATTTCTCTGAGTTCTAATGCCACCTATAAGCAGACAGGTTTCTTTCAATGCGAGGCTCTGTTTATAAAGCAAAGTGGGAAGTAAATACAATATCTGTGTTTTTGGCAGAAAACGTATGACGGCTGAGCAGTGCTTAGAGCATCCTTGGCTCAAGGTAACGCTTTACCAATAGTTAATGCATATCCATGGAAAACGAGGGAATGTTAGATCATTAATAGATTTTATGAAGCTGTAAACTATTCCTGATATATATTCCCACGCTATTCATGCCGATGACATTATTCTGGACATATTGTGTCCGACAGGTAGCGACTAAAGCTACGCTGTAATATGAAAGTGTAAGAGTAATTATTTAAAACCATAGCAAGCTCTTTCTCTTATGTCTAACAAAACCACTAAAAATTAAGTGCTAAGAAAGCCACTTAAAATTATGTACTAAGTAAACCACTTTAAATTACAAACTAAGAAACCACTAAAAATTAAGTGCTAAGAAAATCACTTCAAATTATGTACTAAGAAATCCACTTCATATTATGTTCTAAGAAAACCACTTTGAATTATATGCTAAAGCCACTTTAAATTACACACCAAGAAAGACACTTCCAATTAAGTGCTAAGTAGACCTCTTCAAATTAATGACTTTGAAAACCTCACAATGGATTCTTTTAGGCGTAAATACTACGATTGTTATTCATAATCAAAGTATATATTATTTACAAGTGATAAAGAAAGTAATTTGTTTTTCATTTCAACTTCAAAGCGGCTAATTTATGTGGCTGCATCTCTCTACCATAATACAACGAACGCTTTGCATAGAGTACGAGTAGCTGACGTCATCATACTGTTTTTCTTTGGCTATATCTGATAGTGTTACTAATAAATTGAGAAGTAAATTCTTTGTTTTAGTTTCTAGCATTTTTGTGTAGGACTTCACTAGAGATAGCAAAGATGTCTATTGTAATAAAAGTTTGTTTTGGAGATGAAAGAAGTCGCGCCTGTTGTTGTGTTATAAAACTGCTTTCCGTTGATTGCTATTTTATGGCACTGATTTGTTTATAGGTCTCAGAAAATAGACCAAAGGACACCTCTCTCGACATGAATAAAGAACAGCTCACTCATTACGTGTACAGAAGGAAGTGGCAGGTGAGTAAGAAAAGTAATCTAGTCTTTATCACTGATTGTTTAATTAAATGGGCATGCTTTGCTAAGAATTGGCTGTTTATTCCTTTTTTCCCCTCGGAGGTTTCCAGAAACTCCTCCTACGCTATTTCACGTAGGACAAAGAAATTTGTCACACGGATAGAGAATGATGCGATGTCTTGAAGTCTGCATTTGTTTTTACCATGGTTTTCAACGTCAAGGTAAAATTGAGGTCAGAATATTTTTATCCTCAAAGTGGTTCCCAAAAAACTCCTCATACAAGGTATGACGTAGGAAAACAACATTTGACAGAGGAATAGAGGATAATGAGTCATCGTGAAATCCGCATTGTTTTTACCTTGACCTCGAAAGTTAAAGTCAAATTGAGGTCATAGTATTTTAACACCCCTCTACATCACGAAAAATGGCTAGCAATAGTGCTCAAATCTTTCTTTCAACAAGAATACGATTTTAGTAGGGAGTAGCCTCGCGACATTCATGGTCAAGGTCATGTGATCTTTGTATATCGAAAAGTGTTAGAGAAAGATTTAATATTACCTCGAAAACAATTAGATCCTTTGGGCCAAAAAGACATTATATGAGTACCCGGTGACCTTGACTTCCTCGGTCATGGATAAGGTCAAAAACTGGAAGTTGATCATTATCTCAAAAACGGATTTATCGCGTGGCGCTTTCCGCTTTAGTATTGATAAGCTACTTGTGACGAGACACTGCATGTACTGAGGCGTAAAGGTCAAGGACGTTGTTCCGCATGACATTTTCTGTTCTAGTACCGATAAGCTATTTATGGTGAAACGCAAATATGTACGACTAAGTGAATGGTCTCCTTATGTGTTTTAGAAAGCGATCTATGCTATTATCGCTCTGCGGCGAATGGGTTTGGATCTACAAAAGCTTGCAAAGTAAGCACCATCATTTGAATAAAAATGCACAAAACTAACTCCGACATTTATACATTTAAAGCGTTAAAATGAATGTTAAATTATACAACACGGAGTAAAGACCTCTGTAGAAATAAGTTCTTTCTGTTTTCATTACCGTTTTATCTTAAACTGATACTTAATATGCTTCAGTATGTGTACTTTAATAGATTAAATTCTTCATCATTATTGTTCAAATTCAAACCCTTATCGTTTTTATTTTACTTCACTATTCAGACGTAACTAGGGTGAATATAATCATTAAGTAATTACATTAATTTGGTATTTATGCGTAATATGCATCAATATCTGTACTTTGCCCATCTAAATTGCAGTATCCAAACAAAAGTCTTTATTGCTGTCTTTCACATTTAATTCCGTAATTTGTCTTGATCCGTTTTTGTTTTCGGTGTACCTTTTAAATGTAACCAAAAATAATATAATTTTTCTATGTTGTTTTTTAGTTCTTGCGTTTTGTTCCAATTTCAGTTCACCTATTAAACCAGCACTACCACCAAAGCCACGAGTAGTAAACATAGGGCAGTTCTTCAACAAGGGTAAAGAAAACTTCAATAAAAAGGACAATGCATTTAATGCCATCATGAAACACTGCAATAAAACCTCACAGCAACATACTATTGGTGGGCAAAAGTCCAAGAAATCTAAACCAAAGCTAGCGCCAAAAAGCGAGAACGTTACGCTAGCTCCAAAAGAAGGCAAAATGAATGACAACAAACTTCTTAGAGAATCTGCTGCAGCTCTTAAAGCTAAAAACGATGTGTTAGATTATCGGGAAAAAGAAGAAAAATCAAAATTACGTCAGAACAATTTCCTTACCGACTTGTCCCTAGCCGTTCCATCACTAACACACAAAGATGCAAAATCTGATGAAAGACCAGACTTAGCTGCTTCAAAAATTCCACAAATTATGAACATTTCTACATCTATAACTACTCCGCAGTGCCCCAAAATTGTAGATAAAGACAAAACAAAATACAGCATAAAGAGTAATCCGTCTGAAGGAGATAAGAATGGAAATCAATTGCCTGAGTCGGTAACTGGCGGTCAATCACCAGAGAACTACATGATAATGGATAACTTTGACAATATCATTGGCCACCCTCATTATAATGGCAACTCACAACGTAAGTTTGATACTTTGTACAAAAATATTGAATCCAATAACAACACCAACGAAAGTGTCAGAGAAGATTACGCTGAAAAAGGTCATCTATGCACGATTAGTCCAATACCAATGGATTTTACAGCTGAACTGGAAGTATTGCAAAAGCGCCCCACAAGCCCTACTACTATGGACATTACTGAGCCCGAGCGACGAAGTGTTGTGCAAAAGCGCACTTCAAGTAACGCCAGTTGCAGTTCAGACTCTTCTGACGTCACACGTGATGAAAATCTTAACCGCGTATTGAGAAAACGTCCCAATATGTGTTCGGTGCTTGATCGAGTCCGTGCATTTGAGAGCGGTCAGAATGAGAACACAAAGCCACCTATAGCCCCTCGAGAGGAAACTGTTCACATCGGCGACTTGAAGAAAACAGGACAAAATGCTCGCAAGTGGCAGAAAGGCAATGATAGATATATCGTAGTAAATAAAGTGCAGGATACGCTCAAGTTCTTTACTGTTGATGACCAAAGAGAACTTATTTCGAGTGGATTCAGCAGAAGTAGGGAAAACAGTCCTAATATTGCAGTATCTTGATGAGAGCTCCATGTATTTACATAGTGAATATAATATATACTGAAAACCAGTGATCATTTGTAAATTATCATTTTATACTCTCAAAACTCTGGCAGTATATGGTCGTATGCAGAGGAGTTCAGTTGGTATAAAAGATTTGGCCTTCAGCCAAACTTTTGACAGATTGATTTCTTTTTAATTTCAAAAAGTTATTATTCAATGTTAAATGTTTTAATGTCGTTTGTATTGTCAGCAACGAAGGAAAATTAGAAACTGAAGTCACATAATAAGATTTCGTTGGTTTAGATTCAGAAACTGGTCTCATGGAAAGCGATTACCTAGATAAATGGATATGTTGTAGAAAGCCTCGTAAATCGGCAAAAATTGAAGGCAGACCTTTTTGAAATGTTTTTCCTTAGCTACACGTTTTAGTTAGCTTTAACTTAATTAACTTAGCTTGAAATGTAAACAAAATTTCTCAGTGTGATTTTGACATTATAAAGAAAAAATAGTATAGAGCAAATTTATGAAATTAATGTAAAAAATTATGTGTAATATGTCCAATCAAAAGCTTAAAAGCTCAGTCCTTCCTCAGTTAAGCCCCTACCTCTCCCTGTAAGACTGCGTAGCTTCTTCACTTATGGCTATGATATTCGGTCTTCTTCTATGAACTTGGTATGCAATTTAGCTGTTATATAATTCCTTAAATTAAAAACAAGAAGTATTGCTAAAACTGTATTTTATTTAGAACAGCCATATTTTGTTTCGCAATTTTGATGTGCTTAATTTATTTTTTAATTATTTCTTTACTTTAAGATTGAACTGAGTCATTTTCATTTCATACCATTTACAGTGACTGAAGATTTTAATGAAATTAAACATTTGTCTTATAAATGCAAAACATTCTCGTGACAGTTTGATTTTGTTAAGATAATATTATAACCATGCCAAATGAAAGAGACGTAGTTATGAAATACTTTACTTGCAACAAATATTTCCTCTACAAAAAGCCATTAAGACTATTTTCCTAATTTCCTGTTTTAGGAACATCTATGCAAATTTACAGGGCACATTTTAGTAAACAGTTAAATTCTAATTATATATAAGTATCTTTATAGCCACTACTAATAGAAATAATTGGCATTGACTTAATTATATTGACATTGTCTTAATAATATCTCATTTGTGCACTGACATCTATTTACTACTGTCTATAAACTTTAACACCAAGATTTATTTCAATTTAAAACAGTAGTTTCATCACCCAATAGAGCGATAACTTAAATAGACTTGTCATAAACTGTTTATTTATTTTTGTTGAACAATTTTAGATTTTAATAAATATAATGCGTGATCAATGTTGTTTATTTTTCTGCTCTGTAAAGTCTTACTTGTTTATTTTTTAGTAAAAAAACATCCCTTTCGAACTAGCACTCAAGAATGTAGGAGTGATAAATGAGCAAACAAGTAAATGTTTATACCTTATCTAATGAGGCTTATAAAGAGAGATCAGCTCAAGATCTTTGCATCCATGTAATTCTTGTTTGTCATAGCCATATGTAATTCAAATATACCAAACAATCACTCTTGTTATTGTTTAGATAAAGAAGCCATAGAATTGTTTGAGGATTTAAAACTGAAAGTCATGCTGTTGTACAAATTATTGAGCTATATAATATTTACCAACTTACATATCTTATTTTCTGTATCAACCACAACTTTGTTGCAAAATCATATTTTCCTCAGCAAAGCATGTGAGCGTTGAAGTCACCATCATGTCATAACCCGAACTATTGCAGTAGTGCATTTTTCTGACATTTTGTCTGTATTTTGCGACTTTTCAAGCACATATCTCTGCTGTTTCAAGTAACATAAACTGATCTTGACACGTTCAACTTATTTCTGCTAATGTTAATAGCATGTTCACTTTCTAAGCGCACAAAATCTTTTCTAACCACCAAATAAATATACCAAAGTATCAAAATCTTTCCCTGGTGTTCAAAAGTGTATATAAATGTAATAGTAAAAATTTCCATAGTTTAAACCCACATACATCAAAACTGTTTTCCATAATAACTTTTCAGATAAGTGTTCAGGTGTATGGCCGTGTACACTTTCGAACACCAAGGAAAGTATTTTGAATTTCTATCTTCAGTTACTGCCATGCAGCGGAAACATTCAAGAAGAGCAGCAATACTGATATCAGGGCTATGCCTAACATTGTTTTGAATCTTGCAGAATCAGTTCTGACCACCTTTTGATCCTGAATAAGGTGATCAGGGAGAGTGGAATATAACTCATTACATAACTCAAGACGCGAAGTAATCAGGGCATGGATGAGAACCTTTGAATATGATTCACTTAAACATGTTGTATTATTATTTTGGTTTTTTTTCGGGAAATGTAACAGTAGCAGGTCTTATGCAGATTAGTAACTTATGCGAGCATTTTCAGATTAGAGCCCATACTAATACCAAGATTTTTCAAATTATCTAAACGAAAGATGAGTCCATCATCTAGAGTGAGAGAATCAATCATGGTATGACATTTATGTTTGCTACTAGTAATAGTGATGATATCAGTTTTCATAGTTCTCATTTGCTCATCCGGTCAAGAACAACGGGTATATTTCTCTCAAGGCGAGACACCTGGGTAAACTGATTTGTTCCGTTCGTTTCTCGGCATAAATGTGGAACAGAGGCAACAGAATTCATAGTAACAATCCCAATGGCAAAGCTTACTCAGAATGCATATTCGTTGAAGGGCGACTGTTCCTCTAAATATCTAGTACCTGTAGGTGGCTTGCAAAAGGAACAGATGCTCTGGAGCAGATCAATCACTTGAAATTTTTATTATCTGCCTGCAAACTTGTAGAGAATGTCATTTTCATAAATCCATCTTGTTAGCAGAAGGAGCAGATGTGAAAGATGTATCTTTCATTAAAAACATTTACATTTCATACACAAAAGCCATGGCAAAGAAAACAATAACTTTGTTTCTCATCCCCCGGCCGGTTTACCCAAATTGTAAATTCAAAGAAAGGAAAATCACATATTTTTAGTACAAATAAAACGAAATCCCCCTTTCGAGCGGATGTATATAATTTAACAATGGAAATTATTTACCAAGAAGGCATAAAATTGCAAATTCAAAGAAAGGAAAATCACATATTTTTAGTACAAATAAAAACGAAATCCCCCTTTCAAGCGGATGTATATAATTTAACAATGGAAATTATTTACCAAGAAGGCAGAAAAGGGTTCTTCAGGTTTGATAGCTAGATGAAAAAACTACTATGTGATGGTGAGATTCTGCTCATCTTTTAAGTAAGGTAAATTTTGAGCAGAGATATAAATTGAGATAACCTAGGCGCGACTCATGAAAATACCTTACAAAAATGTTTTGCATGTATTTTATCTCTTTCTCCAAACAATATTTAAAATATGAGGTAAAATATAAATAAAGAGATGCAAAGTAAAAGTACAACACTTTGGTTTTTTGTTCTGTCAGAACAAGCCAATCTAATGTAAATAGTGCATTGGTCACTAGGTCACATAGGCCACTAGTGCAGCTAGCTATGTAAAGGAATAGATATACCGGAACAGACGATTTCAATATTGATCTAGCTAGCAAAATTCGGGGAACTTTCTGTTCCTTAAGTCAATAGAAAATTACTTAAATTTGATATCGGATAGAAAAAAGATCATTTTCTTCAACGGATCAATTTTAGGAAAAGAAGGTGACCAAAAGGCGCTTTACTCCTTGATACAACGGCTTACCAACAAGTCAATTGCTATTAATCACCCTGAGGCCTCAAACGACGACGAAATGGCAGACAAATTTTTGGAATTCTTTGAGTCTAAAATCGAGAATATCATTGAACAATTTCCTCCTGAAGGTTGCATTGAATTTCCTTCACGACAACACAAGAGCAAATACTGCGAATTTCCACGCTTGAGTTCTAATGACATCTGGAAATATATGTCGTCTCCATCTAATTCGTGTCAGGTATACCCATCCCAACGTTTCTTCTTGACAATGCCTCCATCAAGCTGAACCAACAATAATCAACATCGTTCTCTAGTCGCTATCAAGAGGATATATGCCCAGGTTTCTAAAACAGGCAATTATAACTCATATCCCAAAAAGGTAAAAAACAATGCGGATTTCAAAACTTCCAGATCAATTTCTAATCTTCCTTTTATATCTAAACTTATCGAACGTGTTGTCGTTGACAAGCTTTCAAATTATTGTTTGGATAATAATTTAATCGAACCAAATGGATGTTGACTGAAAGAAGACAGATGCATGAGCACAGAATGCCCGCACATGCTTTGTAGACCATACGCCTGTTACATCACCACACACTGTCCAGACTGTACAGTTTGACCACATACTTCATTTTCAATGACGATCAATGCGAAGACAACAGAGCGCACGAACACAGAATCATATTTAACTATAAAAACACCTATGGTCTTTTAACAGGGTCACCAACTGATAGGAAATCAATGCAAATAGCCGCTGTAGTTGTATAATTGATGATGTGTGATTGTGTTGAGTGTTTTTTTAGATAGCACAGGAAACTGTTGGATATTCAAATGGTCGATTCCCTTTGTTTCAATCCATATTACATATAACGGCAGCACTCATATGATAATGATTCAGGTTTAGTTACTGTATCATGAGATGAGAAATAACTGATATGAGTAAACATCATATGCCTGCACATGAATCAGGAAGGGGGGGTAAAAAAACCAAAGTTGCTCAGAATCGTCTGAAACGGATAAATATTCAAAAATGAAAAAAAATGGAGGGGTTAGAGTTCTGTTCTCTCGCTCTATACTTTATGAAGCTTCCAGTTCTCTCGTCCTATGCTTAATGCAGCGTCAGTCCTCTCGTTTATTCCCTACTCCATTTCTAGATAAATAAAATAAGCTTAAAGTTGTGGGTGGTTGGGTGGAGAGATCCAACAGAACAACAAATAAGCGCGATTGTCGCTTAAACTTCTGTAGAATTCGTCAAACACTCTCAATCACTCGCTGACTTGTTGAGTGTGGGGTTTTAGTTAAGGTTCAATCAGGACACGCTTATGCATCGCTGGCATGGGCTACGTTCGCAATAAAAAAATTAGTCATTCTTGTGACAACCGGTGAGAGCTGATCACATTACTTAAGAAGACCTGTGGGGATAGATTCCAGATCACAGATCGGATCCATAGTTTCTTGATTTTTCCGTTTTGGTTTTAAAAAAGTGAGAAAAGTCATCATCCAGGTCCTTCACTGATCGATATTCAGGTAATGTTTTTGACATAGTCCTATTCGCTATTCCATCCATGGTTCTAAACAGTTTTTAGGACAATTCTCATCCAGTTTTTACGAAAAATATTTCATGCAAAATGTCTTCAGTTTAATAAACACATGCAAATTGAACGCTTACTTTCCTCTGTTCTATCAGTGCTTCAGTTGGCTAGGCCACCGTCCTAATTCGACGACACGCTGGGACTAATGTCAAAGAATATCCATAACAAGAAGGGACACTCCCATTGGCAGCATGTTTATCCAGATTTAGCAGCATCATCTGTGTGCCTGGGTGGCTACTAAGTAGCTGTATGCTTGTGGTTCCCTGCTTTTAAGCACTGTTTGCAGGGCATTTCTTTTATTTATACAAATTTCGACGCAAAACCTATACATTAAAGCCATGGATTTTCAAAAAAAGCTGTCACAATTAGCATCTTTATACATGCTGTAATTTCATTATTTTGCGATTTCTCGAACCGGCTTTGAACTGCATTTCTCTGTTTTGCATTTTTAAAATGTGGTGTATTTTAACAGTCAAATACAAATTAGTTATGTAATTTACCGCTTTAACAATGCTTTGCGAACCACACGAAATTTGACCAAAATCTTCTGAATCTAGAACTTGCCTGAATAGTTTTCCTCTTATTTTATCAGCGTGCATAAAACTTTCGAAAACGCTATTGAACAGTGATTCGCATTTGGTAGCAAAATTTATCAGTTCGTCTGAAGGGACAATCAACTTTGAAGATTCATAAAATTTTTTCTCCTTCAAAAACACGAACTTTGTGTCATTTTCTGGCATGGTGATTTCTGATTTTAACCACTTCGAAAAACAAGCACTACACGAATACCTTTTCTTCGCTTTTGAAACCAAGTATCCTGATAAATAAACTGCAACATTTTCTTCTGGAAGCGATAATTGTGACAAACGGGAACCAGCAACTCAGAGCAAATCTAAAACTTCGCAGGGATTTCGGTGCTTATTTGATTGTCCTGTAGCAAAGGACTTATTTGACTGTTTTCGCGCATTTCTTAAAACCTTTTAGCTTTAATAAAAAGCAATCGAAATCCTCTTCGCAATTGCTATTTGCACTCTTTATAAACATAGAATTTACTGCTACTGTACGATAAGCAGCGCGAAATTGTACAGCATCGGGATTGTCGCGATGACCCCATTTGAAACGAGCAATCGAAAAAAAAATTCTCGAGGCAGTCTTGATTGAGACGATTGGTTAACAAAAATTTAACACTGTGATTTTTTTGTAAATCATCCCATAGCTGCTTTAAGCATGCTATGGACAGTTGCCAACCTTTCAAACAAGGGAGTGACGTCTTTGAGTCATTTTTTAAAATTTGTGTTAACCAGTTACTACACTCGTTTAAAAATTTGAAATGATGAGATTCCCGTGTAATCGCTGTACGAACTCTATAGAATGAAGACAGCTGACTGCTATTAAAAATGTCGAACAACTTGTCAAATTTTTTCGATAAATTCGGCTGTTTGTAAGGCTTCAGCATTCATTTTTCCTTAAAATGCAAAGGGTAGTAATACTAGCTGCTACGGTGTGACTTAAAACTTGTGTTGCCAGTTTGACGCTCATAGCAGAAAATGGTGGCAATTGTATCTGTTTCGCAACTTAGGCGCAAGACGTATCGAAAGTTGAGAATCAAAATTGTAAAATTCTTCGATATATTCCCATTTGACACTTTTTTCATCCACTACAAATCCCGACTTTTTCAGATTATTCCTCACATTTTTTATGAGATGGAGCGGATATTAGGTCACAAATATTTTTTCGTTATCAACTAAAAAGAAAGGACGCCCAAAGGTTACCCCTAGCTTATCTTCCATTGACGTGTTATTGCTACCCTGGTCACAAAATAAAACCTTTACTTTTAGGCCTATCTCTTGAAGCTTTGCTACACACATCTTTACTAAATTTTGCAGATTCATCGCCGAAACCGGTCCACTGAACAAAAAATATCCCACTGGCTGCTTCCATTTCTCAATTAACCCGCGAACCATACATACGCCCGCATGATTTGCGATATATTTTGAAGGCTCCGAACTTAACGTTTCAAAACCGTCAATTTTGTTATTTTGCACGTTATACACTAACTGTTCTTTAATTGACATTTCATCAAATACGATAGCGGACAGTTTTTTTTATCAGTCATATGGGTGACTTTATTTCTCAGACCTTCAAAAATTGCTGGGTGAAATCCTGGTTCAATGTTCATATTCTGCATGCATCTTTTTAGTGTCCTCACGGTGGGTAGAGCAAACGTTTTTGCTAAAAATTTGTAACATTTTGGACTGCAGTGATATAAAGTTAATGCAAACGCTTTATCCTGATCAGACCAACGATAACCTTTACTAGACTGTGCGGACATTTTTATCTGGGCAACAAAAAACTCACGGACGGATCCAGTCAACACCTCTGATACAGTTTTAATTGCCGCATCCACTTTTCTTTGTGAGTGCGTTGTTTGCTGGGAGTAACTAACCAGGGCGAAGTCGTGCAATTTTGTCCTGAGTATCTGATTTTTTTGTTTCAGATGTTGTTTGGTAGGAGTTTCCGGAATTATTGCCGTTTCGTCAATAGTTTCCAAAACATTATATCTCGATTTTATTCGATGGCGACTGTAGTATCCGTTCACGAGGTGGTAGTAGTGTAGAAAGAGGGGTTTCACCGCACTTTGTGACGTCATACTGTCTGGACCGGAAGTGACGTCATAGCGTCTGGACCGGAAGTGTTGTCTGGACCGGAAGTGTTGTCTGGACCGGAAGTGCTGTCTGGACCGGAAGTGTTGTCTGGACCGGAAGTGTTGTCTGGACCGGAAGTGACGTCATCATGTCTGGACCGGAAGTGACGTCTGGACCGGAAGTGACGTCATGATAAGTGTAAGGATAGGCGCGGCCATCCATGACGTCATGATGACGTCATGATGACGTCATACTGTCTGGAGCGAAAGTTGCTTGATAGTTTTGGCCGAGTCAATCATCATGAAGCCAATGAACTCCACCTGTCAATCAGTGTAACCATGGCAACAGACTCTAAAAAGCCATGACCCCCCCCTAGGACATACTATGTACCGACCCCCCCCCCCCCCTAGGCGGCAGTCGGGACTGACCCCCCCCCCCCCCAGGAGAGGAAAAATTGTGTTGAATCAGCATGATGAAATCGTCGATTCAGCATGATAAAATAGTATATAAGTGTAGTGACTCGAGGCTTACACATCGTCAGACACATCATGGACAACACATCAGCTACTAAGAAAGTGACCATACAATGCTACAAGTGCTGCGTGAGGTTGGAATATGAAGGACAGTCACACAACTGCCCGGTGCACCACAACGCACCGCAGCGCTTTTGCTGTAAAACCTGTGGTGGTCTGCTCTGGTACAAGTTTGCGACGACGCTACCTAGGCCAGGACCAATATGTAATGACTGCTGGTGGTGTGGTATGACTCTGAAGCTGAAGAGCTATTGCGACAGCCATCCGTTCAAGTGCGCGGGAAGACCATTTACGATGCAGGAGTACTACAAGTACAAATGCCGCTGCAGGAATCCAACTTGCTGATATACTAAAATATTTCGGGCCCTTTTAAGGGCCATCCTATATTATGAAATGAAGCAAAAAAAACATGTCTGTCTGTGTGTGTGTGTGAGAAGGAATACATTTTATCACATTTCAGGTCTAGTTGGCGGATCAATTCCATTTGGCAGACCATTTAACTTCACCGCTAGATGTCTCTGCTTTACAGCTGTACAACTTCACAACTGTAAGTGAGACATTCATATACATAAGTAAAATTCTGCTGAGTCAACAATTTTAACATTTTTGAGCAAGTTTGAAAAGTTGCACACCATATTTTGATTACATGGAAGTAGCATAAAAGCATGAGTGAAACATGTCAACTAGTCAACTAGTGATACATTCTGCTGAGTCAACAAGTGGTATAAAAGGAAGAGTGAAACGTGTATTTTTACTTCATTTCAGTTCTAGCAGTTGAAGAAACAACAACGATGGCACCAGTCTACTGTCATGAATGCGATGTGACATTTCCATCTCTGGAATTGTTCGTGACACACACATGCAAACCAGCTAGGATGAAACGTGCTCATGAAGAGCTTGTTGAGCAGATTGAAGCCAAGAGACAAAAGACGTTACAAGATGGTGTTGACAGACCTGATCCAGTCCTCTGCTGTAAATGCGCCAAGATATTTTCATCTTTGGATGCATTTGAGACACATGCATGTGCTGAGATGGAAAATGTGTCTCATGAAGAACAAAGAAAGAAAGAGACAGGACAAGTAGGCAGAGGCAGAAGAGTGAGTCTTGGTGAAAACGCACAGAAAAGACGGTTTGAGCCTGAAGATGGATCAGATCTGCTACTTGAAATGCGACAACAAGAGAACCGGATTAAGAGACATTTGCTAGAGACGTTAAACCGTGGCATGAAATGGTACATTGTCGTACATGCACACTTCAAGAAAATGACACCAAATGCTGAAGGCGTGATGGTAGAACAGGTGGATAATGCCTTCATCAGTAGTCCGACATATGCAGCATACAATCCAACAGATATTGAGAAGGACTTGCCAGAAGCCTATAAAGAATTGTTTACCAGGTTTGATGAACATGAGCGACAAGGTTCTGGCTGGGTGTTGGATAACATATTATTCATTGAAGTACATACAGCTACGTCAGCGCCTCTGGAAGCAAGCAGTTTTATCCCACTACCGAAGAAAGTAAAGAATACATTAGGTGTGTTAAACATTCAGAATAAAGACAACAAATGTTTCTTATGGTCTGTATTGGCTCACCTTCACCCTTCAACAAGCAATGACCCACAGCGTGTGCATCAATACAAGCTATTTGAGAACGAATTGAAGGTAGAAGGCATGACATTTCCCACACCGATTACAGACATTCCAAAGTTTGAAAAGGAGAATGATGTGTCCATTAACGTGTTTGGATATGAACATGACGTAGTTGTTCCCATACAACTGAGTCGAAACACCAGTGCGAGAGAAATCAACTTGCTTTTGATTAGCAATGACAAGACAAGGCATTACTGCCTCATCAAGAATTTCAGCAGACTAATGGCTTATCGATCAAAGCGTAAGACTGCAGCATTTTATTGTTTCAACTGTCTTCACGGGTTTATACGACAAGATCTGTTAGACAAGCATCGTGAAGTGTGTGGCAAGCATGGCGCACAACGTTTATCATTCCCCAAGGAACCCTTCATCAAGTTCAAGAATGTAGCCAAACAACAGCGAGCGCCCTTTGTCATTTATGCAGACTTTGAATGTTTCACGAAAAAGCATGAAGAAGTTAGGTATCAGCATCATCGTCCAAACAGCTTCGCCTATGTGGTTGTGAGCCAGTATGATACACGTGCACCAGTCGTGTATCGAGGAGATAATGCTGTGAAAGTCTTTTTAGACCATATGGTGAATGAGCGTGATCGTATTGTGCATGGTTTACAACAGAAAAAGAAAATGGTCATGACTCATGAAGATGAAGAGCATTATAAGAACGCCACAGATTGTTACATTTGTCATGAGCCTCTAGGAGCAGATCATGTGAGAGATCATGACCATATCAATGGTAAATACCGCGGAGCTGCACATAGTCAATGCAATTTACAATTTCGACTTCGAAAGGATAAGCAGGATGTTGAAGATTCTTTCATCATTCCTGTGTTTTTCCACAATTTACGAGGCTATGACAGCCATTTGATCATGGAAGAAATTGGAAAGTTCAAAAATGAGACAATTACAGTCATTCCCAACACCGTTGAGAAATATATTGCATTCACCATGAGCAATCTGAAATTTACAGACAGTTATCAGTTCATGAGTACTTCTCTACAGAAGTTAGTATCCAACATGACGTCACACATTCACGATAGTGACCAACAAGATTTACTGTTGAGAAAAGGAGTGTACCCTTATGATTACGTGAATGAGCCATCCAAGTTTGCTGAAACACAACTACCGTCCAAAGACAAGTTTTACAGTCTACTCAGTGAAGAAGACATTAGCGATGAGGATTATGCGCATGCGCAGAAGGTGTGGGAGACATTCCACTGTACTACATTTGGTGAATACCATGACTTGTACCTGAAATCAGATGTGTTGCTGCTGGCTGACGTGTTTGAAAACTTTCGTCACGTATGTCTCAACACGTATGAATTGGATCCTGCTCACTACTATACAGCGCCAGGACTGTCGTGGGATGCCATGTTGAAAGCGACAAAGGTGAAATTGGAATTGATCAACGACATTGACATGTACCAAATGGTTGAACAAGGTCTACGTGGAGGAATATCTGTCATCACACACAAGTATGCGAAAGCAAATAACCCCTACGTAGCAGATTACAATCCCACGAAACCAACCAACTACTTGACGTACCTGGATGCGAACAACTTATATGGCTGGGCCATGTCGCAAAGCATGCCGGAAAGTGGATTTATGTGGGTGAGCGAGCCAGAATCCATTAACTTTATGGATGTGGATGAAGATGATGAGATTGGATACATTTTAGAAGTGGATTTGGAATACCCATATTCAATCCATGATCATCATAATCACTATCCAGTGGCTCCAGAACGGAAATGTGTGAAAGTGGGAGAATTGTCAAAACATAGTCAGAAGCTACGGAAAGATCTAAACATGAAAGGCAAACCTAGTGAAAAGCTCATTCCCAACCTGTGTGACAAGAAGAGATATGTGCTTCATTATAGAAATTTACAGCAATATGTCTCACTGGGATTGAAAGTCACGAAGGTGCACCGTGCCATCATGTTTGCACAGAGCAAATGGTTGGCAAAATACATCTCCTTAAACACGGAAAAGAGAAAGTTGGCTAAGAACCCGTTTGAGAAAGACTTCTTCAAATTGATGAACAACTCTGTGTTAGGCAAAACCATGGAAAATGTGAGAAAACGCATAAATGTGGAACTTGTTCACCAAGAAAAGCGGTTCAAGAAACTTGTGGCCAAACCTTCCTTCCACAAATTTAGAATTTTCAACGAAGATTTAACCGCGGTACATTTGCGCAAAGTGGATCTGCTTCTGGATAAACCCATTCAAGTTGGTTTCACCATTCTCGACCTCAGCAAGGTGCTCATGTTCCACTTTCATTACAACTACATCATGACCAAGTATCCCGACGCCAAGCTGTTGTTCAGCGACACCGACAGTCTATGTTATGACATAGAAACGGAAGATATCTACAAAGACATGCAGGAAGATGCTGACTTGTTCGACACAAGTGACTATCCCCCAGATCATTTCCTGCATTCCAACGTGAACAAGAAAGTGCTTGGGAAAATGAAAGATGAGACGGCGGGTATTCCCATAGAAGAGTTTGTTGGACTTCGACCGAAAATGTACAGTATGATGTATGGTGGGAAAGAAAAACGTACGGCTAAAGGCATTACTCGCGCGTGTCAAAGACGTATGAAACATCAGCAGTATAGAGACAGTTTGTTCAACCAAACACAAACGATAACCACAGGGCACATCATTCGAAGTCATGACCATCAGATCTTCTCGTAGAAGTTGAGGAAAGTGGCTCTCTCTCCCTTTGATGACAAGCGATATGTGATGAGTGATGGTTATTCCACTTTGGCGCATGGGCATTACAGTATATAAGGGGGAGACACTTCAACTTTAGAGTTAGTTGAGGTGTGAACACTGAAGCGTCAACATGAATCGGAAAAGATCTGCAACAACGGATATGGATACTCTTGCTGATACAGTCAAAGACATGACTGTGAAACATCCTGACAATACCATCAAGAAATTAAAAGTGGAGATAGCACCAACACCACAGTCGTGGGATGGAATGCTTTCTCTAGGCAATGGAAAGTATATCAAGATTATGAAACAAAGTAATGAAGGTGTGATAAACATTCGCAAATACCTCAGAGATGAGGGGACTGGAAAAAACCGTCCAACGAAAAAGGGAATTTTGCTGACAATACCTGAATGGAAAATGTTGAAGAAGCAGGTGAAAGAAGTGGATAAAAGGCTTCGTAGACAAGAAGGTGACTCATAACAAGGTAACAATCATGAATGCACTCATGCTGAACGGTGGTGTTTACCTTACTGTCAATGAGAGGAATGAAGTGATACTAGATTCTAAGACAAGTTATCATCGGTTTAAACCTGAAGTGTGGAAAGACTTTAAAAACATACCACTTGAACCTGGGTTTAAACGTAGACTTGAAAATAAAGTGGAAGTGACGGTAGCTGAATATGATTCTAACATACGTGTAAAAATCTGTAGAAATCTTTTACAGGATTATCCAAAGGATTATAAGGGAGTTGTGCCAGATACACCATATACAGATTTGATCCTCTTTGATATCAAGAACTGGCGCGCAGTCTTACGATTCCTAGAAGCGATACAACATCCACTCTTCACCATCTTGCGAGCATAAAAACGTCTTTGCAGACAAGGAGACAGCTCATAGTTCATCTGACTGTTGAACGAGATGGAAGACTTTTTAACGGAATATAAACCAATGACGCATGGATTCTCATATCTGAGAAACGAATATGATGACATTGTGCTAAGACATTTTGGACAGTATCTCGTCCTATCACTTGATGACCAATCCATGTTGAAAGACCATCTAGAGAAGTTCAGGATACCTGGCTTTCTCCTGACAGTCTCAAATGAATTAGAAGTGCGTGTGACTGAGAACTGCTTAGACGTGTTTGTACAATTTCGCCAATATGACGAGCTTACAGAATGCTACGACTACATCACCCTCAACACAGTGGAATGGAACGCGCTGTTACAAGCATTGGATTGGAAAGAACCTAACGCTTGAATTCAAAGAAACAGAAATATGGCTTATGCGGGGCACCAAATCCATTGAGCTGACACAACCTATGCGTGTGATGGACATTGACTTAGAAGAAGGATATGAACTGAAACTGTCTGAACATGAAACTGTGAAAGTGATAAAGTTTGGTGATGTGTGTTATGTGAGCTTTCATAGCATTTACAAACACGGATGTAATGTCTATGATACCTATATCAATTTAGATTCTAATGAATGGTATTCATTGATGAATGTATTGAAAAATGAATGTGTTTGTAAATAAAAAGTTTGTAAATAGTGTAAATAGACTTTGTAGTTAAGAGTTTGTAGTTAAGAGTTTGTAAATAGACTTTGTAAACTTTGTAAATAGAATTTGTAAATAAAAGTTTGTAGTTAAGAATTTGTAAATAGTGTAAATAGACTTTGTAAATAAAAGTTTGTAAATAGTGTTTGTAAACTTTGTAAATAGTGTTTGTAGTTAAGAATTTGTATGTACAACACAATAAACAAGACTGTTTGAAAACTTGGTTTGTTTTATTTAACAACACCAACAACAACTTAACTAATATAACAACAACAACTTAACTACAACTTAACTAATATAACAACAACAAATACATTAATAAAACAATGGTTTATAATGTCTATATACAAAATCCTTTACAATAAAATCACCATCCTTTCTTTTTAATATATTCACAATATCAAACATACTCTGACCTCGAGCTCTATGTAATATATAATATACACAATAAAAACCACATGACGATGATATTGGCGTTTGTAATGATATAGAATTATACATATAGTCATTTCTTAAAAATATGTCTAAACGATCATCGAGAGGGAACAGTCCATAAGAGTCAAAATATTCTGCAGGGTCTTTATCATAATACACTGCCACCCAATGTTCTCCTGGTTCATCTTGATCGTCTGTGTTGATCACATAGGCGCCGCGTTGTAAAGATGGTAACTGGTCCATGGCAAACACGCCTTGAAACAAGTCTTTAGTCATGACATCATGACTCAATATGGCATCAATCTGCTTCGTGTTCATGACTGGTAGTCGAATTTGATGCTGCGATTTGCACTTATTTCAATAATGTTGTCAAATTCAGCATAGACAATGACATTGATGGTAGGTTGCAAAGCTCTAGCAAAGTTCATTTCTAGCCGCAAATTCCCATGCTTGATCAGGGGGAAATGATCATCACCATCATAATCCGGTGTTAAGTCAAACGAAAATAAAGCATAACCTCTAGGCCAATCTTCCCGTTTTATAATGGAACTTTTCTCACCATTCAATCGATCAAACGATTTGTAAAGCGTTTCAAAAGCGTCCAGGTATTTGTTCTGTGTAATGTCAAGCTTGAGAGGTTTGGATAGAACTGGTTCACCATCCGTGTACAGTTGCATATAGTCCAGATCAAAATGTTTGAAATCATATGGATTCCTCAATACTGATCCACCAAAAGCTTCATTATGAACCAGACCAATGACAATACGATTTGGTAATTGACCCAAAAAGATGTTATCTTTCACAAAAGACTGAAATCCTGCTGGAATAGCCAAGACTTTACATTCTTTTCTAGTGATGATGATCTTGGCAGGACTTTTCATCAATGCATCTGTATGTCCTAACTGAATACCTGGACTCACCCTCACTTTGCGAATGGTTAAAAATGCCTCTTTCACTTCTACCTTATAGGTATTATCTGCAGCCATCAATACATAGTCATCCTTTTGTCTATGGAAACGCAATTTCAAACTGATGTCATTCGGAAGATAACGATCCTGCTCAAACAAATCTATACTTAAACCACCAATAAGCATAACATCACGGCTAAGACGAGTATGTAAATAACGATGATGTAAGCCATTATTGCCTTGCTCACCCAAGTCACCACCGTCGGCATTGACATGAAACCCGGATACATATTGTTCATGATTAGGTCTTTTCACCTCATAACTATTCATTGACCCAGCAGTATCCTTGTACATGAGACGCATAGAGCGCTCAGAATGCAGACTTTCTTCCGAATCATGGATGAGATGAGAGATAATGCTGGTATAACCATGAGTATTGTTGCTATGCGAAACCAAACGATCATTCAGAAACAATTCAATATTAGACCATAACCCATTAAACACATCATTGATGCAAGAGACATTATCATCTGCGCCACACTCTGTTCCATCAGCCTTTAGAATGCGACATACAATATGAAGTTTGCTGCTCTTTAAATCTAGATATTCTTCTGTACTCGCAGGAATGTAGAATTCTATTGGAGCGCCTTCTCTAATGCTTGTAAGTGGTTGATAGTCGACATTATAACTTTTCTCTACAGCAGTTTGCGTTGGTGGTACGTGAAACCATTCCAATGGAGAAAGACTACATTCACACGAATGATTATGAATGAGAGACATGATTTCAAAAGATATCTTTGCGATATTTTGATGTTATCCGTCTGGCTGTTTTTCGTCTTCTGGCACGTTTCGTCGGTTGCATACGCTTTTGTTCACCAAACACACGTTCTGCTACTCGACCCGTAACATCTTTCGCGACATTCTTTGCAGCCTTCTTAAGATGTGGCGCAACGATCTTAGCCCCAGCCTTAAGTAGTGGAATAGCTTTGCGAGCCAATGATCCCAGTATCGAACCAATACCATCGCCATATTGGATTCGCGCTCCTTTGAATCCTGGTAATTCCCCGCCCACTTGACGAAGAAAATGGTTGCGATATGCAGACGGATCGTGTGTATAAGCTTTCATATTGCTTTTGGTCGAAAATGAAGTTTACAGATCACCTTTCCAGTTTGAAATGGAACATTATAACCTGTTTCGTCCTTAATATTCATTTCTATCATGTCAAATTTGGACGTGTTTACAGGAACATAATGCGGTTCGCCGTACGTTTTCATGATAATGTCGCCATCATGACCTTGTATGCCAACAGAACGTAGTAAGGGAACATAATAATCACCAACAACTTGTGGTTCACAAATGCTACAATACACATAAAGTGTATAAAATCCCTGTTTCACATCCGCTTTATGTTCAGCTGTACATGTTTCAGTATACCATTGATCTGGGATAAATCCTAAAATCTCAGCCAATCTAGCGGAGAATGACACTTCAAAGCCATAATTTAGAAATAGAAAAACACGTCGTCTAATCTTATCATACTTTATCCGAATAGCTTCTTTAAGTTCATCTTTCATAGAATTAGTCGCTTCTTCATTCACTGCCTGACATATTTCTTGTATGGATCTATAGTAGCCATAAGGAATATTAATAGTCTCAAGTGTCTCTGTCAGTGGTTGTTGTCGATACTGAATAGAATAGTCCATGTCATGTCTCATCGTTGTCCATGTATGTGGATATTGAATTTCAGCTAAAGCCACTTCATATTTTCCATTCAGATAAATAGTTCGAGGCATACGAATTTGATAATTCGAAGCCTTGTTGTTGGGATAATAGTTCATACTCGCATTGCTAGGCAAAGTAATGTAAAAGCTTGTTGACTCCATGATGGTGGGAACTAAATGGTATAGGTGCGTTGACGTTGTCTATATACTTCACGATAGCGCGCGCCATTCGACCAAGTATGCAAATGGTCTTTCACATCATGATGATGATCTACATGGTCTATAACTTCTCCTTCACAACAAGCACTTGTACATCTTATTTTTACAGGAATAGTTGTGTCTTGGCAACAACATAGCTCTTTCAGCCATGTTAAAAATTTTCCCATCCTTCAGGAAACTGTCTTTGTTGACGTTGTTTCATTTCTGTTGTAATGTCGTCACGAGTGGTCTTTTTACTAAACATTGTTTTTGGAATATTAGCATCAACAATTTCCTGGATAAATGGATGCCAGCCATATGGTGGTGTGGCTCGTTCTTTTCTTCTTGTCGCCACCAATGCTTCTTTCATCAAATCAACCACGTTGGAATTTGCTATAATATCGCCCGTTTTCAACACAAGTTCATTCTTGTCTGACCATGTCGTACCATATTTCTTCAGTTCTGCTAAAAGTTGTGTTATTTTTCCATGATAGATAGGGTTGAAAATGACTTAAAAATAACTTTTCTGGCTTTTCAGGTGATGATGATGATGATGAGGGCTTTTGCTGCCTAGACTGACTTGTTCGTAAATGACGACCAAGAAGTTGAGACATTTCTATAGCCTTTTCACGTGTTCGTTTCCCACGTAAAAGTTTATTCACTTTCGTTTTGATTTCACCATCTTTTCCCTTCTTTTCTAGCAACATTTTATATTCATATTCAGGAATGAGGACCATTTTCATCGTATGTTTCATTTTAGCAGTAGTTTGGCTAACAAGGGCAATGCCAATCTAGCAATAGCTCCAATGAATCCTCCTTTCTGAGTAATCAACTTCTTTTTTCGTTGAAGGGATATCTTCTTATCTGCTAGAGTACGTAGCGTATGACGTTCACGTTTAAATTCCTTAAACCGTTTTGAGCTTAAGGGTAAATGTCCTTGCAATATATTCAAACAAATTTCAAACAAGCTTGTTAATTCCTCCTTTGTAGCTTGCTGTAGCAAGGATTTACGTCGTTTAGGCCCACTGCGTGCAAGCAAATGAAGAAACGGCTGGTTCGCTCGAATACGTTTAGACATCTTGACTGCGAATGGTCAAATGAGTTGGTTCTTGTTCATACACTGCTTTATCAATATATACATAATGTGTATCTTTTGGTAAAATACCTGTACGAATACGTAGTTGATCATTTGTCTTTGGTTTTAAATCAATGAATAAATAACCATGAGGTTTGCTAGTAGCATCTTGATAGGCTTCTATGAGAAATTGAGATCTTCCAGGATACATTTGCCGCGCCAATGTACTAATTTGTTGACTGTCTCTCGGATTTTTAAACAGAATGATATAATGTGTATTCAAACTAATATTTCGCATCTCTTTCCCATGATGGAATAAATTATGCACAATAAAGATAATGCTTAGATTTTGATGACTGCTGCCAACACTAAAGAGACGTGTCATACGCTCATCACTATGACATTTCGTCATTAAGTCATCAATGATAAGTAAGTTTGGTTTCTTCGGGTTAAAACGCTCTTCAATGTCATCTGGAATGCCTTGGTAAAATTCCACGCCTTTCATTCCCTTGTACAAAGGCTGATCTGCTGCATAGAGCCATAAAATGCTTTTTGGAGAGGGTTGAATCAACTTTTGTTCTAGAATTTCCTTCACCAGAGACGTTTTGCCACTGCCTGTAGGTCCAGAGACTAAACATGTAAATGGATGCTTCATTGTTGAATGTCTGTTTCTTTCACCCAACTGTTAAACTTGTTTGGCCAACCTAACCACTTGACAAATAATTCTTTCACACCTCCTCGTCTTTTACGTGTTTTCAAGACCTTTTCAATTCTATAAATAGATTCAATATCTTTGGTCACTTTCTGCAGTTCTTCTTCATAGAAATGTCCATCAATATCTTCGTCTAAAAAGTCTTTCACACGATACAAATGTATTCCTTGCTTCTTACAACGATGTCCATTTGATGTGATAATCGCGTTGAAACACATATTTAATGTGGGAAATGCGAACATGATCGCCAATGTTAAATTTGTACTTCTTCTTCTTCGGTTTCAATTTCAGTTTGTCGACATACATATACTTCCACACTTTTGATTCGTTGTCTTTACGAATCTCGGCTGGAGCATATTTATTAGGAAGAGAACCATGAGGTCTATGGTTGTAATTGTACACCAAGTCTGGAAGAATGTCTAAGTAACGGTAAGTTTGATTATGTAGAAAATACCGATACATCATTCCCTTTAGAGTACGAATGACTCTTTCAGCAAAGTTGGCTTTGGTTTCATTCTTTGTGGTATAAGCATGAATGCCTTCTTTCTTCAAAAATGCTTTTACCCATCTGTTTTTAAATTCTGTTCCTTTATCAGACCTTAGAGTTCGCGGTCTTCGTCGTGTGTCATGAAAAATCTTTTGGAAAGCTTGTATGACGCTGGTATGTGATTTATTAGGTATTGGCTGTACCCAGACATATTTGGAAAACACATCAATGACAATGAGTAAAAAGCGTATGTCATCATTATAGGGAGCTATGTTTCCCATATCAGCCAAATCAATATCCCACATATCATCAATACCACGTGTAATGACACGTTGTCTTTTGAACCTGTATTTTACAGGTTGTAGTAAACTGAAAGCATCTTGATCCTGTAGCCATTTCTTCACTTGTGAATGTGTGACTGGTTGATTATGTTTTCGTAAGATGTGATACAGTTTGTAAGGACCAGCAAATGCTCCAGGCTGTCCAGGTTTGAAGTAGATATTGGTCAAGTAGTCTTTCCACGTTGACATGATGAATGAAAAAACACGTCTGAACAGAACAGCTTTTATTTTATAACTCAACCAACATCACTTAACTTACATACATTTATAACTTAACTAACAAGTTTTTTTTTTTACAAATCAAGTATAGATACAATGGTATGAATAACTGGAGACCATTGGTCTTCAATGAACACTAACCAATGACTGAGTTCATCCAATGTAATAGCATCTACACCATATTTCTCACAACGTTGATTTGCATTCTCTAACACTTTATCTAAATGCATGTAATATTTAGCTTCATTCCAATATGTATAAACAGATGCAAAATGACAAGTATGTTCTTGACACTCTTCATGTTGACAAGCAGGACAGACTAAATATGCAAACTTTTTTACAGCTGATAACATTTCTTCACAATAAGCTTTTTGCACAATATATTGTCTCAGTGTCATGTCCGCCATTGTGCAGTCTTGAATCAATGCAACACAAGTTAAACATACTTCAAATTTACATGTCCACACGTCTGCACACCATGACGGTTGACAAGCAAATGAAAAAGTCTCTAACCCTCACACAACATTTCTAACAACTTTCCCATAATATTCTGACCAGGATATTCAGATGACACATGTTTCACACCAGCTCCCCACCAATGATCATACGTTGCTTCAACTAAAGTTTTATCTTTACATTCTTTCAACTTGTTGCGAAACAATACACACTTATCCAGTTTGACTTGTAAAACATCTTGCATTTTGCTTCTCTTCACTGTATGCCATAAAGGACATGGTTTTATCCCTTTAGCAATACGTTTCGCTTCATATCCATTTCTGGATGACACAATGGCTGAAGCAATATCTGGACGGTAATGAAACACTGCTTTCTCATATTGATACAACGCTTCACTTGAGTTGAACACATGTCCATACTTTTCAAGTCGTGTTGGAAACATGTTTGAAAGAACGTCCTTATGACCACTGAATAGTACAAGATTCTCCATGTTGACTTTGCTTCTTTATTCTGACATGTCGGTTTCTTCCTGTAATAAAATATCTTTTAATATATTTGCTGCCTCTTCTATCATGTTCTTTCTTTGTTTACGTTGAAACCACTCACATAAAACTAAATTTGCTAGTAAGAAAAACATTGTTATGTCTTTGAGAAACAATTCACTATGTTGTTACAAAGATGATTAAAAAAGGTTTTATATAACTTACCTGATAAAGCTGCTCGGTTTCCTCTTCTTCTTTACAACAATCTCTCAAATAGTCAACCACGGTGAAATATACTTCAACATCAGTGCGAGCAGAATAAAGTGCAGAATCAAAGTCAAAGTTAGGATCTTCTTCTATTCCAATTTTATGACATTCTCCAAGAAATCTTGAATGCAGTTCAATCACATCAAGACTATGATGTACAACATCCCAAAAAGCATCCAAATGATAAAGTTGATAGTCTGGAGTGCCACAGCTAGCAAGTTTAGCAATCATCAAGTCAACATAAGCTTTTTTAAAACATGCGTCCATCTTGTTTCAGTGTCTTGTGGGCTTTTACTTTGCTTCACAGACTTTAAGTACTCCACACTTGCCGCAGAAGTTGTTTGGTTCACACATCTTGCAATTATACTTGTGACAGTGGCAATGATAATCCTCCACATATCCACAAGCACCACAATGGTCGCAGGTAAGTCCAAGTTGATTTTGTACGTTCATGTTCTCCAACTGAACTTCAGCCAGCCTTTTCTTGGATAGCTTTGACACCTTCATCCGACCATCCTTTTGCAGCTTGATAGGAGTTATGACATGACATTCCTCACATGGCGATAGGGCTGAGTTGATGTTGTCCATCTCCTGAAGCAGTGTCTCCCATTCACCATCATTCATGTTGATGTGATGTGTGTATTCTTTCCCTTCAAACTGTGACGTGCGCACAAAACTCACATAGCGCATATCCAAGTATGAAATGACTTCAAGCCACTTCGTTTGCGTTAAGTATAGTTTGAAGCCAATGTCGCGTAAATTTTTCAAGCTCTGGCACACAATCTTCCACAAAGATGGTGAATAAGCACACCATCTCTCTCCACGTGTGATGCGTAGAAATGGCCCATATTCTCCATGCTCCACAGTAATGGTTAAGTTAGCACTAATTTTAAAGCTGCTGCTGCTGCTGCGCTGCGCTGCTGCGTTGCTTGTCTTGTTCTCCATGACTGCCACAATGTATTGATGATCCACTCCCTCCAACTGTCTGCTGAGAAATGACTCCACTCTGCTGAGTTCACTCCCTTTTATACCCAACTATCTGCTGAGTCAGCTTTCTTTTCAAAGAACTTGCAAACTTTTGAGTTCACTTCAACTCGTCCATGGTTGAATCGAACAAGGTCTGATACATTATTTGGAACATCATCATCATAATGTAGAATAATTCTAGTAGCTACAACTAACATGAGGTCAGTTGCCCAAATTGTATTCGCGTTGATAAATGCTAAATCAATGTTGTAAGTTGATAGTAAATGCAGTTCTTCACATTCATGTAGAAACGAGCGGATGAAACGATCTCTTGGAATAGCCTTTCCCACAGCTTCCCAATGCAGATGCAAATTCTTCACTTGCAGCATCCAATCCGATTCAAAAGCAGGAAGCTTTGAAAACACATAGTCAATATAGTTCACTTTGAAGACGTCATCCATAGTCATACATCTGTCAAGAAGTAATGCCGACATTGTGAAGTATTTTCTCGTCACTCTTCCTTTTATAAAACTTTGATGGTATATGGTGTGTAACTTGTTCAAACTTATTCAATACTCGTTCAAAATTGTTGACTCAGCAGAATGTATCACATATATGTTTCACTCATGCTTTTATGCTACTTCCATGTAATCAAAATATGGTGTGTAACTTTTCAAAAATGTTAAAATTGCTGACTCAGCAGAAGTTTACTTGTGTATATGAATGTCTCACTTACAGTTGTACAGCTGCACTGCTGCACAGCAGAGACATCTAGCGGTGAAGTCAAATGGTCTGCCAAATGGTATTCATCCGCCAAATGGTATTCATCCGCCAACTAGACCTGAAATGTAATAAAATATATTCTCTCTCTCTCACACACACACACAGACAGACATGTTTTGCTTCATTTCTTAATATAGGATGGCCCTTAAAAGGGCCTGAAAGATTTTAGTATATATCAGCAGCAGTTATGGGGTTGTCCCTCATATTCCAACCACACTTGACACTTGCAGTATCGTTGAGTCAGTGTTACTATGCGGTTGTTCCACATAAATGTAATTACTACGTCAGGCTTCACTGCAGTGATCTGAGTTGGAAATTGTAGCACCTCCTCCAAAGCATATGTAATATCAGCTGCTTCAGCTTCATCACGCATATTTACCCAGATGCAAACAGATTCATTCGCTTGAAACGCTGTTAAGTCATCAATGATGATAGCTGGTGTGTTATCCATGATGTGTCTGACAATGTCTCTAAGCCTTGAGACACCACACTTATATAGGATTTTATCATGCTGATTCGGCAAAAGTTTTTGTTGCTCTCCTGGGGGGGGGGGGGGGGGGGGTCGGTACATAGTATGTCCTGGGGGGGGGGTCAGTCCCGACTGCCACCTAGGGGGGGGGTCGGTACATAGTATGTCCTAGGGGGGGGGGTCATGGCTTTTTAGAGTCTGTTGCCATGGTTACACTGATTGACAGGTGGAGTTCATTGGCTTCATGATGATTGACTCGGCCAAAACTATCAAGCAACTTTCGCTCCAGACAGTATGACGTCATCATGACGTCATCATGACGTCATGGATGGCCGCGCCTATCCTTACACTTATCATGACGTCACTTCCGGTCCAGACATGATGACGTCACTTCCGGTCCAGACAACACTTGCGGTCCAGACAGCACTTCCGGTCCAGACAGCACTTCCGGTCCAGACAACACTTCCGGTCCAGACAACACTTCCGGTCCAGACGCTATGACGTCACTTCCGGTCCAGACAGTATGACGTCACAAAGTGCGGTGAAACCCCTCTTTCTACACTACTGGTGGTGGGCGCTTAGTTGCGATTGACAAGGGCGGGTTTGGGCTGTTGATAAGAGTAGGCACGGCATTCAAAACTAAACGGTTTCTTTGTTTGACATTCATAAACTGACTGTCTTCGAAATGTTCGGCGCACACACGTCGGTTTCGAAGATCTACTGGTGCTTTTCCATCCAGATCTCGACGCCACAGGCTCTGAATCCACTGGTCGCATCTGCACTGAAAAAAGTACAAGTAATGTAAAATAAAAAAGTCAATGCTGCACCCCCCCCCCTCCTTCCCTGTTTAAATGTTTCTTTATTTCAACACATATAAAACGTTTAACATTTGATAGACATAGGATTGCTAAAAGTAATCAATGTCATGTAAAAGAACAGTGAAAATATTAGAAATGTGCAATTTATCTTGCTTTATCTCGTGGAAATGAAAAGAATGATATATCCTTCCTTACTTCCTTATAGTTATCACAATCCCAGGCTGCACAAATAGTTTTTCCTTTAACTTTTTTCGAAACGTGTACCACGCCATGTTTTTCAATGCCAGTTTATTTGTTTACATCCGTATAGCCACCTAGGCCAGTAGACAGCGCTAAAACCCTAAAACGCACAGCTGTTCCTTCTTGTTATGGATATTCTTTGCTAATGTTATGTTTACTAGTAACTCTGAGGAGATGTGAACTTTTAAAGATTATTTGCATAGACTATAATCCTCAAGCCAATAAACAAACTCTTGTCTGCTCCGTGAATAGCCTTATGAGCGATATTAGCGGTTAATGTAAAAGGTATCAGGCCATGAACCACAAAAAGCCAATACGTACTTTGTGGTGTTTCAGTAGAGGTGTCCTTTCGACTGCAATTTCTTTGGTTTAATTTGGTTTAAAGAAATGATAAAAGAAACGTTATTATTTTAATTTTCTTTCAACACCTGCGCACTTTCGAATTTAAAAAAGCCATCATATGATCTTTTAAAAACTATTTTATATACTATGCAGCCCTTTTAATAGCAAATTTGTGAATATTTTTCAGGCAAAATGGAATATTGTTTTTGTCAGTTTTTTCTGTCATATCTTGATACCGTTATCCCAACCCAATTAGGTCGAAACGTAAAAAAAAAACTTTTTTTTTTTTGCAAAAGTCTAACATCAAGAATTGACTTTCTGTATAACGTCCGGTATTCTAGCTTCCACACCACTCGTTGAGCCAAATTGTGCCACAGAGTTTGACCATTGGGACGGTTAAAAGCAAGGAGTAAATAGAGATTGACCATTACCTTTTTCTTCAACCTGACAAAAAATGGTATGCACTATGGGTGCGTATCGCGAAAATTTTTATATCGCAATACGTATCGCGATATAGCATTTCATATTGCGATATTTCCACGCAATATAAAAAAGAAACATTTGATTTTTGCAACATTTATTCAAAATTTTACAACAGCCTTGAGTAAACAAATCGAAGGCTGAGAGACACAGCTTATTTTCGCTTAGTCCTAGATGACTCTTGCGGTCTTCTATGATAGCAAGAGTCATAGTTCCTACAATAGGAAATGTCATTGATGTCAATTTTCAAATCTCGGCGCACGACTGGGGCCAATGGCGTTATTTTAGAAAGGATGCATCACATAAATGGCCCAATTATAAATTATGGCGCACAAGTTTTATGGTCAGATAACTAGTTTTTACTGAGAAAAATATGTGTTTTCTTGAGATCATGATATCGAATCCCTCATTATCGCCCACAACAACAGCGAATCCACAGTTGCAAAACCACGCTTTACTTTAGTTTTGGAGTTTCGCTGAGGTCGAAGACAATGCGTCAGGATACTTCTCAGTGTGCTTTTAAAGAAAAAGGCAGCCAGTTTGAGCCTTGGTGTCCTTGAACGTGCTCCGAAAGATCCAGAGCCTCGAAAATTGAGATCAATGGCCATTTCTATTGCAGGAACTGTGACCTTTTCTGACCTAGGAAGATAGAAAGGGTCCACTGGGACTAATTTTAGCTCTCAATCCAACTAATTACCGTACTCTGTTATTATCGCGCAAATTTCGTTTTGCATGCATGTAAGTTTTTGTAGTAAGATCATACTATTAAAGAGTCGCCCATGAAAAGTATTTACACTTATTCTCATGTCTCGACTTTAAACGGCTTAGCGATATCTGTGGTTTCTGGTCGTAGTTCTTCAGACTTTTGACTTCAACTTTTTTCCACTTCTTTTTTTTCTTCAAAAAGTTCGCTGTGATGCCTTCTCATATGGTATTGGAGATTAGAAGTACCCCCATACTTTACATCCATTTGCCAATGCTTGCATACTGCAAAATTTTTCTCAACTTTCTTTCCGTCACTGGATTTGAGCCCAAAGTGTTTCCAAATGGAAGCTTTTCCGCTCTTGATTTCCACTATTTTTTCCATATTTTTTTATCCGGTTTATTTTCATCCTTGTTTGATCACAATCTTATTACTTATCCTTATTTGAACACAATGTTATTTACTTAACCTATTGCAATATCAGAATCCATTTGTATTATCCTGTATATTTAAGCCCCAACCCTACAGGGTTGGGGGCCTATAGACTTGGGGTGTCTGTCTGTCCGTCATCGCTTTTTTGTACAAGCGATATCTCGAGAACGCAGAGGCCTAGAGACTTGATGTTGGGCTCATTTGAAAGGTCTCGACTTGTAGATGTGCCTTTTGGCCATTTTGGCCAAATTCGATCACGTGATCTTGGCCAAATTGGCCAAAAACGCAAAAAATCGACTTGTGTTTGTACAGGCGATATCTCGAGAACGCAGAGGCCTAGAGACTTGATGTTGGGCTCATTTGAAAGGTCTCGACTTGTAGATGTGCCTTTTGGCCATTTTGGCCAAATTCGATCACGTGATCTTGGCCAAATTGGCCAAAAATGCAAAAAATCGACTTGTGTTTGTACAGGTGATATCTCGAAAACGCAGAGGCCTAGAGACTTGATGTTGGGCTCATTTGAAAGGTCGCGACTTGTAGATGTGCCCTTTGGCCATTTTGGCCAAATTCGATCACGTGATCTTGGCCAAATTGGCCAAAAATGCAAAAAATCGACTTGTGTTTGTACAGGCGATATCTCGAGAACGCAGAGGCCTAGAGACTTGATGTTAGGCTCATTTGAAAGTTCTCGACTTGTAGATGTGCCTTTTGGCCATTTTGGCCAAATTCGATCACGTGATCTTGGCCAAATTGGCCAAAAATGCAAAAAATCGACTTGTGTTTGTACAGGTGATATCTCGAAAACGCAGAGGCCTAGAGACTTGATGTTGGGCTCATTTGAAAGGTCGCGACTTGTAGATGTGCCCTTTGGCCATTTTGGCCAAATTCGATCACGTGATCTTGGCCAAATTGGCCAAAAATGCAAAAAATCGACTTGTGTTTGTACAGGCGATATCTCGAGAACGCAGAGGCCTAGAGACTTGATGTTAGGCTCATTTGAAAGTTCTCGACTTGTAGATGTGCCTTTTGGCCATTTTGGCCAAATTCGATCACGTGATCTTGGCCAAATTGGCCAAAAACGCAAAAAAATCGACTTGTGTTTGTACAGGCGATATCTCGAGAACGCAGAGGCCTAGAGACTTGATGTTGGGCTCAATTGAAAAGTCTCGACTTGTAGATGTGCCTTTAGGCCATTTTGGCCAAATTCGGTCACGTGATCTGCTAAATTTTGGGGGTAAAAAAAGATTTTCCGCCAGCCAGTATCATTGTTTTTCAAAGTTTTGAGCAGTAGTAGGACATTTATTTTTCTTGGCCTAAACTGGCCAACAGGTTCAAAACCATAGACGACCCCTTACAATTTTGGGGGCGTTGGGGCCTGTTAGTGTTCATTGAATACTTGTTATTCATTTATTTTCAAGATTAACTGTCGGCTTCAATCTTTATATATATACACCTAAAACAAACTGAAAGTGTGGTGTGTAAATATACAACATGCAGGTGACCGTTTGTGTACTCTAAACCATCGCAAATGTAATACTTACACAGACAGTAAAAAAAATCGGAAAAACCGGTATTTGGAAATTTATATCGCGAATATCGTATAGCGACAAAATATCACGATATATCGCTCTACCGGTTAATATCGGCACCCCTAGTATGCACCCCTTGTCAAGGTTTCTTTAAAGAAGAAGGTTATACGCATCGAATGAACAGTTAAAAAACCGCCTCATTTCCATATTGTTTAGCATCACAGGTCGCTGCCCTCGTAATCTCTTTCCCATCCATTTGCGTATTTTAACTGTCTTATACTATAGGAACTGTCCTTCACAATAAAATTCCGATAGCTCTATGTTTTGCAAATACGCTTCCTGTTTGTGGGCAACGAGGAAATAATTTAATTGTGGTCAGGTTCCAGGTATCAACCGAGTCCGGGTACCAATTTATGTCCATCTTTTCTTTCCAAGACATGCCATCGTCAAATTCCAAACCGTAATAACAGATGGCAAATTTAGCGATAATTGGAAAATTAGTCACTATCCGATATCACAACAATTTGTTTATGTAACTAGAGTTTGTAATTTGTACGCGTATTTGCAAAGAAAGAATGGTAACAATGCGTTTCTGCCCCCAAACAATTTCGTTGCCAGGGGAAATTCCTCGCAGTGGATTGGTTGATCTGCTGTTGTGACGTCAGTGTATGAGAAAGAATGCAATTTTATGAAACCTCAGATAAGAACGAATGATCAGGTGTTAATATCTTTATTGTGTAAACATACGACAGTTCGACTTCTCGCATTTTTTTCTGCTCTGACAGCTCGCCAGTGGGCTTGTTGCTTAGCTCCGGATCCGTTCGTCCTTAAATAATTTCGTGTATAACTCTGTCAGAACTACGTAGCCTTCCATTGTTCCACTAATATCGGCCAATTTCATGTGTTCTGAGGCACGTTATGTCCGGTGGTATTATGTTCGGTGGTATTTTGTCCGATGGTATTATGTCCGGTGGTATTTTGTCCTACACCCGGTGTCGGATTATTAAAATATTCCAAATATCCCTAATGTTCTTTCTCATGCAGGTTTTGAATTTGACGAAGGGCATAATCTCTGTATGAAAGAAATTAACAGTTTCAGAGTTACGAATAAATTTTCGGATGTTTTGGCATTTTACGTCTTTTTTTTTTTTTTTTGTTTTAGCACAGGTGGCCATAGGTCACACGTGACATACCCATCGTGTGGGGCCTTTGTTGCCTGTCCGCCCGTGTGTCAACTTTTATTTTTGACTACTCCTCGTCCAGTTTTCATTGGATCGCTGTAAAATTTTGCGGAAATATAGCCTACGCAGGAAACAAATGCCCATTTATTTATTTATTTTCGCCAGTTTGATGAACCGATTCCACCTTTGTGAAAAAAGCCTGCTCTTCTTACAAATTTTGTTGAATTTGCTCCAAATTTTGCTTGAAGGGAGGTTAGGTCAGGGCCCAAAGAAGTGCAAGGACCATTTTTTTTTTCATTTCGCCAAATTCGCAAATTGACTAAATTCCAGAGTTCGCGAAATTTTCGACAAAACATATTTGCTGTATGATTTTTTTTTGTATTCTGTCTGAAATATTCAACTGTTTCCAGTGCGCCTGAATCGAATTGTCAATTTTTTTTGGGCAGTTCGCCAAATTTTGCCGCTTTGGGGAGTAAATTTTGGCCCATTTTTAAACTATTTTAAACTTTGCATTTTTGATGGGTCCGTATATATATATATATATATATATATATATATATATATATATATATATATATATATATATATATATATATATACAGTAGTTTGTTTAGACTGCATTTTCATAAGAACACAGTTACCGTAAAACTAATGAGCTGCACTTCAGTCTAATTGCAATTCACTGGTTATCATATGAATCGAGCATGTTTCGTTAGAACCAAGATATCCAATCAGCTACACATCACTGCCATCCTTGGAACGTAAAAAAACTTCAATCATAGGGGGGAGGAGGTGGGGGGGGGGGGTAAACCTTCGGGGCGGGAGGAGGCCTTGTGCCTCTAATAAATTTTATAATCACAGTTATTTTCTCAGACATTAATCTTTATCGAAACACTAAAGGTCCCTGAAAATCTTTTGCTCTAGCTGGAGGAGATAAAAGTTATAATCTTTTTTTTTTTCAGTTTTAAAAGGAAATAAAAATAAGTGTTATTAGACATTGTTATTATATTTCTGTGCATGTGCATGACTTAATTACGACGCAAAAAGTTGGCGTTGCTGCTTATTGCTTGTGGTTGTTCAGATTTCTTATCATAGTGAAAGAAAGAAAAAGAAAGAGAAAAAAAGGAAATGAGAAAGAGAGAGAAAAAGAAAATGAGAAAAAGGAGAAAGAAAGAAAGAAAGAAAGAAAGAGAGAGAAAGAAAATGATAAAAAGGAGAAAGAAAGAAAGAAAGAAAGAAAGAAAGAGAGAGAAAGAAAATGAGAAAAAGGAGAAAGAAAGAAAGAGAGAGAAAGAAAGAAAATGAGAAAGAAGGAGAAAAAAGGAAAATGAGAAAGAAGGAGAAAGAGAGAGAAAGAAAATGAGAGAAAAAGAGAAAGCTGACGTTCTGTTGTAGGCTGCAGACATGTCAAAGGAAGAACTGAGCTCGAATCAAATCAGACTGAAAGCTGCCATTCAAAACCACCAGGTATTGTTCTCTTGTGGGGAATATATGCGATCGACCGCGTGTCGGTCGGTCGCTCGGTCTGTCATCAACAGCTTGTTAACACGATAACTTAAAAACTGCTGCAAGGATTTTAATGAAACCTCGGTATGTAGTTTCTGTGGGAACAAACACAGATCAGAATTGTAATTGGGCCAGGCTCGTCCAAGGAAAATGGACCAGCTGGATTTGGAAAATTTCAACTATTGATGGCCGTGTTTAACTGATGGGGGGCCTGTGGGGAATATGTGGGCTATGCACACTGCTCTAGTTACTGTTTACGGTCACAAAGCGGTAAGATATTTTGTTTTAATATTGAGTAAGAATACTATCTGTTTTCATTGGTCTGTCAAGAATAAGTAGTTCTGATTGGTTGTAATTTTGCCGTGAGACCACGCCTACAAATTTCTTCAATAAGTCGGCTGTAGTAATAATAGTTAAAATAACCTAAAAACTTTGTTTTTTTTCAGATCGTTGTGGCAAAGCTTCGTGGAGACGCAAAGGTATGGTGAAAATAAAACCTGGCAATACTAGCCCGTACTGCTGCCTGTACTGGTTCCTGCACTGGTGCTCATGCCTTAAACTGTTCAAAATATCTTAAACATCGTTCAAAATATCATTAAAAGCATACACACGCGCACACACACACACACACGCACAAGATGTACAGAGACATAACTAGTCAAAAATTGGCCGAACTCTTTCGGTATGTGTCGGAATTTTTCGGTATGTTTCGGAATGTTTCTAAGTACCTGTTAGTTAAAATGCAGGGGCTTGTCACCCCGTCTTTTATTGTAGGCTTTCACAAGCTATCACCGGGTTCATTAACTTCATTTTCTAGAATGAAGACCTGCAGAAAGATTTGCGAAGCGCCCAGACCGAGATTCAAGTGCTGAGTGAAAAACAAAAGCAGCTGGTGTTTGAGCTGAGAAGACAACTGACTCCCAGCACGCACCAGGTTGTCGATCTCACGCTCATCGTCTTACGCTGTTGTTCTTGTTGTTGTTGTTGTGGTCCAGTTTTTGACCCTGACAGCTGTGCTGACGTTTTCGGTCTAGTTTTTGACCCCGACAGCTGTGCTGACATTTTCGGTCTAGTTTTTGACCGGGACAGCTGTACTGACGTTTTCGTTCTAGTTTTGGACCCCGACAGCTGTGCTGAAATTTTCAGTCCAGTTTTTGACTCACCCCGACAGCTGTGCAGACGTTTTCGGTCCATTTTTTTACCCCGACAGCTGTGCTGACATTTTCGGTCTAGTTTATGACCAGGACAGCTATGCTGACATTTTAGGTCTAGTTTTTTTTGACCAGGACAGCTATGCTGACATTTTCGGTCTAGTTTTTTTTGACCAGGACAGCTATGCTAACATTTTCGGTCCTGTTTTTGACCAGGACAGCTATGCTGACATTTTCGGTCTAGTTTTTGACCAGGACAGCTATGCTGACATTTTCGGTCTACTTTATGACCAGGACAGCTATGCTGACATTTTCGATCTAGTTTATGACCAGGACAGCTATGCTGACATTTTCGATCTAGTTTATGACCAGGACAGCTATGCTGACATTTTAGGTCTAGTTTTTTTTGACCAGGACAGCTATGCTAACATTTTCGGTCCAGTTTTTGACCAGGACAGCTATGCTAACATTTTAGGTCTAGTTTATGACCAGAACAGCGATGCTGACATTTTCGGTCCAGTTTTTGACCAGGACAGCTATGCTGACATTTTCGGTCTAGTTTTTGACCAGGACAGCTATGCTGACATTTTCGGTCCAGTTTTTGACCAGGACAGCTATGCTGACATTTTCGGTCTAGTTTTTTTTGACCAGGACAGCTATGCTAACATTTTCGGTCCAGTTTTTGACCAGGACAGCTATGCTAACATTTTAGGTCTAGTTTATGACCAGAACAGCGATGCTGACATTTTCGGTCCAGTTTTTGACCAGGACAGCTATGCTAACATTTTCGGTCCAGTTTTTGACCAGGACAGCTGTGCTGACGTTTTCGGTCCAGTTTTTGATCACGACAGCTATGCTGACATTTTCGGTCCAGTTTTTGACCAGGACAGCTATGCGTGGCGTGTTGAAGTGTGAACTGTGCTCAGAGGCCATCATATGTTAGCTGTGGTTAGCAATCTGATTAATTTTACTGACATTCTGAGATTTGAATATTAAGAACAAAAATAGAACCTGAAAATATTGTTCATTAGCACCAGGGATTTAATTGTCCTTTTGCAATTAAAAGAAATGCTTTAATAAAAAAAATGATATTGAACGGCATCAGTAATAAATATGGTATTTATAAAGGTGAGTTGAAAAATAAATGTTACAGAAAACAAAGAAAAAGGAATTAAGCAGCCCGGAAGTGAAGCTATCCCCACCAGATGCCAGATCAAAACATGCGCATGCGCATGGTGGGCACACGCCGAAAGTGCACACTCCCAGACCGTCAATAATGCAGGTGAGAGGAGGCCCACACTCCCAGACTGTCCATAATGCAGGTGAAGGTAGGCCCACACTCCCACACCGTTTATAATGCAGGTGAGAGGAGGCCCACACTCCCACACCGTCCATAATGCAGGTGAGGGGAGGCACACACTCCCAGACCGTCCATAATGCAGGTGAGGGGAGACCCACACTCCCACACCGTCCATAATGCAGGTGAGAGGAGGCCCACACTCCCACACCGTCCATAATGCAGGTGAGAGGAGGCCCACACTCCCAGGCCGTCCATAATGCAGGTGAGGGGAGGCCCACACTACCTCACCGTCCGTAATGCAGGTCAGGGGAGGCCCACACTTCCAGACCGTCCGTAATGCAGGTGAGGGGAGGCCCACACTCCCAGACCGCACCCAAATGCAGGTGAGGGGAGGCCCACACTCTCAGACCGTCCGTACTGCAGGTGAGGGGAGGCCCACACTCCCAGACCGTCCATAATGCAGGTGAGAAGAGGCCCACACTCCCAGACCGTCCGTAATGCAGGTGAGGTTAGGCCCACACCGTCCATATCGTATTACTTCAAGGAGCCCCAGTCTCTCATGTGACGTGCAAAAAAGAAAGATCACTTGTCTTTTTGATTAATGCCAATGTTATATGTATAAAGAGACACATGTGGAAATTTTGAATGGTGTTTGTCTTGACGCAGTTGTGTATTTTTACAGGGCAAGCGGTCGGTCTTGACGCGGATTTGTGTGTTTTTACAGGGCGGGCGATCGATCTTGACGCGGATGTGTGTTTTTACAGGGCGGGCGATCGGTCTTGACGCGGATTTGTGTGTTTTTACAGGGCAGGCGATCGGTCTTGACGCGGATTTGTGTGTTTTTACAGGGCAGGCGATCGGTCTTGACGCGGATTTGTGTGTTTTTACAGGGCAGGCGATCGGTCTTGACGCGGATTTGTGTGTTTTTACAGGGCAGGCGATCGGTCTTGACGCGGATGTGTATTTTTCCAGGGCGGGCGATCGGTCTTGACGCGGATGTGTGTTTTTACAGGTCGGGCGATCGGTCTTGACGCGGATGAATATTTTTACAGGGCAGGCGATTGATCTTGACGTGGATGTGTATTTTTACAGGGCGGGCGATCGATCTTGACGCGATTTGTGTTTTTACAGGGCGGGCGATCGGTCTTGACGCGGATTTGTGTGTTTTTACAGGGCAGGCGATCGATCTTGACGCGTTGTGTGTATTTACAGGGCGGGCGATCGATCTTGACGTGGATGTGTATTTTTACAGAGCGGGCGATCGATCTTGACGCGGATGTGTATTTTTACAGAGCGGGCGATCGATCTTGACGCGGATGTTTGTTTTTACAGAGCGGGTGATCGATCTTGACGCGGATGTGTATTTTTACAGGGCGGGCGATCGATCTTGACGCGGATGTGTATTTTTACAGAGCGGGTGATCGATCTTGACGCGGATGTGTATTTTTACAGAGCGGGCGATCGATCTTGACGCGGATGTGTGTTTTTACAGGGCAGGCGATCGATCTCGACGCGGATTTGTGTTTTTACGGGGCGGGCGATCGATTTTGACGCGGATTTGTGCGTTTTTACAGGGCAGGCGATCGGTCTTGACGCGGATTTGTGTGTTTTCACAGGGCAGGCGATCGGTCTTGACGCGGATTTGTGTGTTTTTACAGGGCAGGCGATCGGTCTTGACGCGGATTTGTGCGTTTTTACAGGGCAGGCGATCGGTCTTGACGCGGATTTGTGTGTTTTTACAGGGCAGGCGATCGATCTTGACGCGGATGTGTATTTTTACAGGGCGGGCGATCGATCTTGACGCGGATTTGTGTTTTTACAGGGCGGGCGATCGATCTTGACGCGGATGTGTATTTTTACAGAGCGGGCGATCGATCTTGACGCGGATGTTTGTTTTTACAGAGCGGGTGATCGATCTTGACGCGGATGTGTATTTTTACAGGGCGGGCGATCGATCTTGACGCGGATGTGTATTTTTACAGAGCGGGTGATCGATCTTGACGCGGATGTGTATTTTTACAGAGCGGGCGATCGATCTTGACGCGGATGTGTGTTTTTACAGGGCAGGCGATCGATCTCGACGCGGATTTGTGTTTTTACGGGGCGGGCGATCGATTTTGACGCGGATTTGTGCGTTTTTACAGGGCAGGCGATCGGTCTTGACGCGGATTTGTGTGTTTTCACAGGGCAGGCGATCGGTCTTGACGCGGATTTGTGTGTATTTACAGGGCAGGCGATCGGTCTTGACGCGGATTTGTGCGTTTTTACAGGGCAGGCGATCGGTCTTGACGCGGATTTGTGTGTTTTTACAGGGCAGGCGATCGATCTTGACGCGGATGTGTATTTTTACAGGGCGGGCGATCGATCTTGACGCGGATTTGTGTTTTTACAGGGCGGGCGATCGATCTTGACGCGGATGTGTATTTTTACAGGGCGGACGATCGATCTTGACGCGGATGTGTATTTTTACAGAGCGGGCGATCGATCTTGACGCGGATGTGTGTTTTTACAGGGCAGGCGATCGATCTCGACGCGGATTTGTGTTTTTACAGGGCGGGCGATCGATTTTGACGCGGATTTGTGCGTTTTTACAGGGCAGGCGATCGGTCTTGACGCGGATTTGTGTATTTTTACAGGGCAGGCAATCGGTCTTGACGCGGATTTGTGTGTTTTTACAGGTCGGTCGATCGGTCTTGACGCGGATTTGTGTGTTTTTACAGGGCTTGCGATCGGTCTTGACGCGGATGTGTATTTTTCCAGGGCGGGCGATCGGTCTT